>PVIA01007431.1:0-83369 GCA_004024845.1 Tonatia bakeri
TACAGAGATCGCCCCATTTAATCCTCCCAAATTTCCCATGTAACAAAGGTTTCATTAATCCCAGTTTTACGAAGGAAAACAAGGGCAGAAATGCCAGGAAGATACAAGTCAGAACAGGTGGATCTGGGATTCGAACCCAGGCAGACAGACTGCAGAACCTGGACCTGAGCCCATGGGCCAGAACGCTGCCTGTGTGGAGGCCGCTAGTTTCTGGACGTGCTCTTCTCATTTGCCTGGGAATCCAGGAGCAGGGGTGGGGGTGGTGGGTATAAAGCCTCACCTTGTTCGTCCCTGCACCTCAACAGCCCTGGGCACAGTGCCTGGGACACCGTGGTGCTCAACTCACACGTGTGGGATTAAATGGTCATAGTGCCCCCGGGGGAAATTACGACCAGCTTTAGGATAATGTTTCGTATTCGTCCAGAAATATCTTGTGGCAAAAAGACGAGGCTGCAACCATGGGCTAGTCACCTGCGCCTGGTTACCTGGCACGGACTGCCATACTGATGTCCTCACTCCTGCCCCTCGCATACCTGTGGAAAGAGGCTTGCGCTGTGTCTGATCATCAGATGAGAAGATGACATGATCATTACAGCAATCAGCATCATGATCATCGTTGGAAATAGCTGCATTCTAAGTGTTTTATACATCATTTCATACAGGCAATAAACCTATCAGATATGAACTATTATCTGCACTTTAAAGATGTGAGAAAACAGACTCAGAGCGGCTACGTAACCTGTCCCAAGTCACAGAGCCTAGAGGAGCACCCAGTCCATCCCAGCTGCCTCACCACAGCCCACAGCCCTGCCGTTGGAACAGGGTGTGGCACCTGTGTGGGGACAGAGGGGGAGCGGGTCCAATAAACACCCCCTTTCTCTCTCTCCCTGAGATATCCTCAGGTCTGAGGAAGATTCTCCCAGCACTCCTCATTCCCAACAATGTCCTGTACAAACAGCCATTATTTATCTATAAACACAAAATATTGTGTTTTCTTAGTGGGGTTTTTTTTCTTTCTCTTTTCTGTGGCTCTCCTTGACATGTCCACAAAATTGCTGGCAGCACACGGATGGGAGCAATTCCACTTCCAAGAACTGACTCACAGCTGCTTCTTTGTATCGTTACCCCACCGTGCAGGCTGCCCGCGTCCCAGGGGGCTGTGCGTGTGGCAGTCTGCACCGAGGCTGCGTTTGCCTCCCGAAGAAGGAGTTCCTTGCGCGCACAGTGTGGTGTTGTGCAGCTCTCGGCTCATTTTGTCTCATGTTACCGAAACAGTAAAATGTCTGTTTCCTGGGGACGAGAAATGTCCCTGGGTCGTTGCAGAGTCCTCACCGGCAATCCCCCTTCCAACACTGAGAACTGCAAGGTGTCCATGTCAGTGAAAACATAACAAGCCAGTGCACTCCTTTTTTCTTCCTTTCCTCCCACGTTTGCTCCTTGTTTGCCTGCTCAGAATCGCACAGCCTCATCCGACCTCGACAACATCGCTGGCCAACCTTAACCTTGCCCACCGCTGCAGAAAAGCAGGAAGGCCGTCTCTCAGTAGCACTGCTTTCTGCATCTCCCCACCGGCGTTGAAACAACAGATTCCACTGATATGAAGGGAAAGCATTTTTGCAAAGATCATCTCATGGATATTTTTACAAAGTAGTTCCCAGAATGAACTCTTAGAGTGGAGATATTCACATGTCTTACATTTGCAATTAAATCTTCCAGCCTTTCCATTAATTTCTTTAATAAATAGTCTGGCTTAATTTTGGCTGCTTAATAAATGGGAAAAAGTTCTGTCCATTCTAAGGTTTGCCTAATCAATGATAACTAATGTTTATGTAAATTTGAAAGTCATATTTAAGCAATTAATATGATAATAAGGATGATTCTTAAAGGAAGGGAAAGAGCCCAGGAGTGTGGCTGCTCCTTTGTTGTCAGTTTCTCTGTCTCTTTCAGGATTCTGCAAAGGAGCATGTGTATGTGTTTGGCCCAGTTTCCATTTCCTTGGTAACAAGGATCCTGCACACAGAGGACTTCGTTAAGGCTCAGGGACCAACGGCCGCTGGCGCCATCCTTGCTGATAAGGAAGCCCAGGAAACAAGGAGGAACTGCCAGGAACTGTTTGCTGTTGGTGTCTGTCCTCCTGCATCTTCGGTGTTCCACTCCACTCTCTGTTCCAATATTTCAGAGTCATCTCTGACTAAAGGCAACGGAACTAAATAAACAGGCGAGTGTGGGACGTGGCAGAAGCCCAGTGTGAGCAGCTGCTCCATTTATTTTCAGCCTGCAAATAAGGGTGGGTGGTCTCCTCCGGGGCTACACTAAAGCCAGTGGCGCAGCCCCCAAGTGGGCCCAAGTCTCCTTGAGTCACAGCTCCTGCTCAGCACCCTGTGCTTCCTACTCTCCAAGTCCTGGACCACCTTCCTTCCTCCCACCAGCTGGCTGCTGTTCACACCCATCAAACTGGTGCTGGCAGAGCTAACTGAGCAGAAGCGTCTGGGCCAAGGTTTTCACAGGTTAGCAGTTACATTGGACAGTATCTTTAACCTTGGAGCACAAAGCAGTCAGTAATGTTGGGGTGTCAAAGGTGGCCTTTCCCTCATGAACAGTAATAACTAATATTTACCTGATTTTCAAAGCCATGTGAAATGAGGTCCATCCAGAAAGTATCCAGCTGTGTAATATGAAAAATAGAGACATGTATTAAAGAACATACAAGATACAAGAAACATTGTACCTAGGACAATGACACCTCAGTCCCCTTCAAAGCAGGCATCTTGGGACCTCACACAGTTCTCCCAACTGCAGCACGATGTTCCTTCTGTTCTGGTAGCAGAAGTCGCTGAATGAATTTTGCCGCAACACATTTCATGCCAAGACCCTGTATCAAAATCTCGGACCCAGCAGTTTTTGGAATCCCCAGATCAGCTTCTGTGAAGTTCTCGCACTGTCAGTCACTGATCTTTGTTGACTGCAGCCTGTACACGCCCAACGTTCTCAGGTGTCCTGCTTGTTGCAGGCCTTCCAGAATGTGGGTCACTTTCAACACACTCTCGGCCATCTTTGATGTGTTTGCGCCATGCTTGTATTTGTGCTGCACTCATTTCATCATCTCAAAAAGCCTTCTGAATTATCCAAATAATTTCCACAGAGGAATGTTCAAGGTTAATGCAGAATTTAATGCAGATTCGTTGCCCTACTTGCTCAGTCACTTTAAATGTGACGGCCACACAGCACACATGGTCACTCAGTGGTGTCTGCCACCCCCACGGACTAGTACAGTGAAGTCGTCATTGTTCACACATGCACGTTCCAGTCCACTCTCCCTGGCTGCCAGGTTACAGTGATGTCATGCAACCCATTCTTGTTACGTTAACAATGACTGGGCTTTTTCCAGACTATATATGTACTCGTGTGGTGTATACACGTAAATACACATATGACCTCACCTCACTGCAGTGCAAAATGATGGTGACAGTAACAGAGTAGGTGCGGTCCCATTTTAACTAAGGCCAACACCGAGGTTTTCTTGAGGAAGGTCAACGATGTTTTCCAGGACGTGGAACTAACACATTAGCGCATCAGGCCCAAGTCAATGACATGAAGTCAGTGCCATCCCCGCTCCCCCAGCAACGGAGCCACCTGCACACTCAGTGCCTCTCGGACCTAACGCGTCGCAGCGGCGGCTTGGTGTCTCATTGCCCAGGACCCTCGGAGTCTCAGTAGCTGTGCACCGGCAGCTCCTGGTGCTGCTGGACCCTCGGATGGGAGCTGAGTGCTCCCCACCTGCAGTGTCCACGCTTCCCAGGGCCCAGCACCAGAGGAGGAGCAACTTCCCTGATATTTAATTGACACCCCTCATTAAGTCCCCTATTCTGAACGTTTACCACCAAATTTCTTAAGGAGGTGGGTTCTTAAAGATTTAAAATGTTGTATCCTAACCTTGTGTTGAATTCGTACCATTCTTTAACATTACAGTGAGAAAAGCACTATGGGAAATACAACAGCTACCATCTCTCCCAACCAGTGGAGGGGCGGTAGAGCCAGGAGCAGGCCTGGAGGGAGCCCTGATTCACACCCTCACGATCCCACAGGCAAGGGTCAAAGAGATGACACTTCACAATCGGAGTCCCTAAACCCCCAAGGAAACAAATCTGATGGCAAAACAACTGGTCGTAAATGTGTGGCCTCCCACCGCTGTGAAGAGAATTACTGGATACAAAAGAGAAAATAACACTATGTGAAAAACAAAATAAAAATGGAAAAAATGAGCAAGCAAGAGAGGCTATCAAAAATAAGTAAGTCGATATAAAAAATAACTAAACATAACTACTGGAAATAAAAAATATAATCTTTGAAATTCATCTCAGTGGATGGGCTCAGAAGTATGCTAGGCACAGCCAAGGAAAGAATCGGGAGCTAGTGGATGAGAAGATAGACCTGAAATAGTTACTGAGATCGGAGATCAGAGAGATGGCAGATGAACAACAGACAAGAACAGAGCAGTAACCGCCCACGAAATGCCTGAGTGGGACCAATAACTGGACAAGCGATCGGTCTGAAGAAGCAGTGGGGGACTGAGGACAGACGGTGCCGGTGCCGTGTGGAAAGTGCCTCGGCCAGCCCACCAGGAAGACTTCTGGAAGCAGCAAGAACCAGGGAAAACACTAAAGGTGAGAAAGAGGACTAAGCAAACCCTGGCAAAGAGACGGAGAAGGAAATGTCCATATCTCCTTGGGAGGGGAGACAGCGCTGAGTTTCCCGAGTTTCTCTCATTGGGTGACTAGCTTACTGATCATTGTGCTAACATCACTTTCTCCTTTGTCCTCTCAGATGCTACAGGCTGGACCAGCTGTCCATTCTCCCGGGCCGTCTGTCAGTTATTCTAGCTTCTCGAGGGCAAAATGCACATTTGTCTTCTGTCTGCCTGGCACCCAGGACAGTGCCCAGAGTTCAGTAGGTCCCCTGTAAACACTTTCTCGATGAGTCCAAGTGACCTCACAGTCCCTGCATTCCGGGACAGGACCCTTCACACTCAGGTAAGTATCCCAGTGTCACTATTTCCAGCGTCTTTCTAACGCCATCGTCTGGTTTGATGTGGTCCACACTGTGAAGACAGTTACTTGTTCCTCCTCAGTAAGAACAGCCTCCCGGGGCCCGATGAACACAAGTTTATGTCCACGTCTGACTGGCAGCCCCTAAGGAAAACATGTAAAAACAGACGTCAGAAGGTTGGAGAAACAGGCTCTCAGACCTCAGCCAACCAGCCGAAAGACCGTATGGAATTGCTTTTTCATTTTATTGACCAGGGAATCCTGTGTTGATGTGAGTTTGGACAAGGTTGAAAGGGGTTTTGGCCCCCTGTTTAGCTTAGGACTAAGACAAATATGCAACGGTAGCTTTTAAGTTTTAAAATACATGTAGATATATTCTGCATAAATTTCAAATTGTTAAATAGGAGAAAATATTCTGATGTAATTCTCACTCCATTTAATTCAGAGTCCAAGAAAAATTAACCTTTCTGAGATGCTTTATGCTTATGCACTGAGTAGCCCAACCTCCACTCTTCCCTCAAAGATTGGTCTTTATTACTACTTTCCTTTGCACTTTTAAAAGAAAGATATAATTTAAAGAAAAAAATCTCTAAACGGGTTCTATTTTGTTCACTCATTAACATTGATCATTTATATTCTTAACATCGCAGATGTCACAGTGAAGTTAATTTACACTCCGGTGATTTCAGAAAGGAGTTGTGTTGTTGGTAATAACTGCTCATCATCTTTAATCGTAGAAATGAGCCCAGACAGACATATTTAGACGATTATTACATTACATAATGGAAATAACTTTTGAAGTCTAATTATTTAGCTTTGTGATAGAATTAATTATGCTTGAGGGGAATTCCAGCTTTTTTTGTATTAGATATATCTCTTGCAGGAATCCATTACTACAGGCTAAAACATATTGGGAGCAATAAAACACTAATGCGCCCACATCGTCAAGTTTTCACAAGAAGCACTTCAGCTGTCTGCTCCCATCAGTCACGCAGCAAAGGCTCCGCCCCCCGTGGGGCCGACTGCACTGCACTTCCGGTGGGAGGCCGTGGTGGGCGCTGGTGGGGCTCCCAAGCAAACAGGCCCCCTCCATCCTTCGCTCTATGAAGAGCCCCACCTCCTGCAGCACAAGGGCAGGCTCCATCAGGATCTCAACTCACTGATGCCCAACAGACACACGTTTTGGAGGTGAACCGAGCCTGCTGCCTCCCCTGACTCTGGAGAGAACTCCCTTCTGTGTAAGGTCGGACCTGCACGTGTGTGCACCCATGTGCTCCGGCCTCCTGGGTTCTCACTTCAGTACCAGCGACTTCTCCTCTTCCTCTGTTTTTTCTGCTCTCTAGTTACTGATCTCCCTCCGGCAGATTTTAAACATCGCAAGTCTCCTTCGGCCCAAAGTGAGTTCCCTTCTGTCTTGATCACTTACTCTTCCAGCTGCTGCCCTGTCTCCATGAGACGAAAATGTCAAAATCCCTGCGATGTTGTCTCAACACACCGCCCTCATTTGCTGGCCTCCCCAGACCCACTCCCTTCCTTCCTTCCTTCCGGCCGCCTGCTCCACGAGAACAGCTCCACTGAGGCTCTCAGTGACAGCGATGACAATCCATCCACTGGGAAGTTTTCGTCTTCACCTCACTTCATCTTTCAAGAGTCCTGTTCCCCTTCCTTCCCAAAGTGTCCTCTTGAGCAGGCTCTGAGGGCACCACGTCCTCTGCTGTCCTCGGGCTCCTCTCCAGTCTTGCTGGTTGAGTCAATGCTTCTTGCACATCTTTTAAATAAGGGGGCTCCTCAGGAATTGGCCATAGGTGCCCCCTCTGTTTCACTCCATACCTGTCATTGAGACGATTTTGTGGCTTCAGACACCACCGAGAGGTCAGCGAGTTCCAATTTAAATATTTGAGCCAGACCTTTTCTCTGAGTTCCAATACCAGCACATCCGACTGCCGAGTCGACAGCATGCCCCAACCACACTTGGGCTCTCCCCACACCTGGTCCCCCTGGAGTCCTGTGCATCTCTGAGGATGGCACTCACACCATCGGTTCTGCACCCCAGAAACCTAACAGCAAACCTTGATGCCACCAACCCTCCTTCTCCAGCCCATGTAGCACATCACCAAGCCTTGATATTTGCCTTCTCTCCTTGTCTTCATTTCTCTCTGAACCCACCAGCCTAGACTGAGCTACCACCTTATGTCACCCGGCTACTGCAGAGGCTCTCTAATTAATCTTGCCCATGTTCAGCACTGACCTTCAGCCCAGGTTTGTCACAGCCACAGCAAGCACTTTGAAAGGTAAGTGTCTTTACTTAGTCCTCCGCCCTGAAGCCTTGTCATGGACACCAGGCTCTCGTGACGAGGAGCACAATGTGTGCGCTTCTGCAGGCTGTGGATGGGTTCCACGGCCCCTCCTCTGTCTCCCCTCCGGCCACGCTGCTCCTCTCCGCCTCCCTCAGCCAGGCTCAGGGCAATCACTCATTTTCTTCACTGCATTTCTCACAGTGTTTATATATCTGTTCTTTGAGTACTTGATTATTTATGTTCTCCCAAAGACTTTTCATAATCAGGGCCAAAATCATGTATATTTTGTTCAATATTCTGTCCCCAAGCTTTTTGCTCACACATAGTAGGTGTTCTTTACACATGACTGGATGGATGTCTGAACTAGAGAGAGCAGATCTGTGATTCATCATGTAAAACCTGGGGAGCAGCGGAGCTCAGCTAGGATGGCAGGGGGGTGGGGGGGCAGAGGAGCACCTGGGAGAGCTGGCATTCCCGGTCCCAGGGAGAGAGTGCAGGGTTGCTGAGGTCGCAGGAAATTCAACCAGTGTGGGATTTCTCAATTAGCACCAGAGAGGTGTTTTCTTTTTTATTGAATTTATTGGGGTGGCATTGGTTAATAAAATTATGTATGTTTTAGGTATACAATTCTATAATACGTGATCTGTATGTTGTATGTGGATTCACCACCCCATGTCTAGTCTCCTTCGATCACCATTTATCCCCTTATATCCTCTTCCACCTCTCCCACGCCCCTGGCCCCTGGCCATCACCACAGAAAGGTTTTTTCTCAGCATTGCTTATTTCCCCCAAGTTTTACTTGTTTCTTTCTCCTGATATGTTGACAGACCTGAATGTGAAATTTCTCATGAATGTACTGTTAACTTTTCCTTATGGAGTAGAGACTTGCTTCACAGTCTGAGGTTAAACAGGTACTTGTTTCCATTGACCACTGATTGCCACTGAGTTTACTCTGTAGTGTGTGTGTGTGGGGGGGGCTCCACCCGCAGGGCCCCCCCAGCCGCCACGGATGAGAATAAGTCTATCAAGACATAATCTGCTTGGGGAGGGAAGGTGGTCAATCTCTCAGAGGAGAAGGACCAAGAGCCTTTTCCTCAGTGGGCTTTTATTGGGTTCATTTTGCACAGGAATACAGATAAGGATCAAACAATAGATAGCATACAAAGAACTCTGAGGGCCTGTTCTGAGTCAGGGTCTGTTAGCTAACCGGCTACAAAACCTTGGGAAACAAACTCCTTTCCTGCTCGGGCCTTTATCATTTAATTGAGAGCATTCTAAACGAAGTAGATTTCACAGGATTTTACATATTCTTTCTTAGGCCTGATCACCTGGGGAACCTGCCGTTTCCAGCCCAGGGCTGCACCTCCATCATTGTTTCAGGCTTAGGTGGAGAAAGAGAACTAAGGCAGCCAAGAGATTAGGAGATTTTCTCACAGACAGAATGAGGACTCAGGCTATTTCAAAGCTGAGGGGTGAGGGTCCATCACCACCTTTTGCTATAGCCCCCAAAGTCCTTCCCTGGAGCCTCCACGTGATCATGCCTGTCTTAGGTGGTTCCCCCCTTAGGGAATCTTACCCGACACTGGCTAACCGACCAAGCATTGGGGGCCAGGCAGGGTGAAGAAAAAGGAGCAGAGGCGGTGCCCCTGCCAGGGAGATAAGCTTTGTCTCCTTAGTGGCTTCTGGTCCAAGGTTGCTCGCTCAGCCTTAGCCATGGTCGGCGGCGGGGAGGGGGGGCAGTTACAGCTTCTGAAACTGGGCAGGGCAGTTCCCAACACCATAGGTCCCCAGGGCACCGTAGGTTCCCTCAGGGGTTGACACCACAGGTGTGTCATACACAAATCGGAGGGGTGCAGAACTTATGCCCTGAGAGGCTGGGTGGAGGCAAGCAAAGGACCCAACTGGGTGGAGAATCTGTGACAAGCTTCCTCTGCTTGTGTGAAAGTCACACACATCAGTCGCCTGCCTCCCCACTTCTGAGAAGGACAGTTTAATTACCCCATAACAAGTAAGAAGGAAATATGGTAGAAATCCTCAACCTCACTAAAACAGTGCCAGATAAAACATAGAACACACATTTATTTTTTTAAAGAGAACAGTAATTTTATTTATCTATTTATTTATTTATTTATTTATTTATTTATTTATTTATTTTTAGAGAGGGAAGGGCAGGAGAAAGAGAGAGAGAGAGAGAGAAACATCAGTGTGCGGTTACTGGGGGCTGTGGCCTATAACCCAGGCATGTGCCCTGACTGGGAATCGAACCTGCGATGCTTTGGTTCGCCACCCGCACTCAATCTACTGAGCTACGCCAGCCAGGGCTAGAACACACATTTAAATGGGAATTTCAGATAAACAAATTTTAGTGTATGTTTCAGCAATGTTTAGATATATTTACACTAAAAATTATTTGTTGTTTATAGGAAATTTTAAATTACTGGGTGTACTGTATAGTATTTATCTGCTAAATCTGATAACTCTAACCAAAGTCCATTGATTCATTCATTCATTCATTCATTCATTCATTCATGTTTTTTTAGCCCAAACTTTGGGCCAGTCTCTGTTCTAGCCGTTAGGGCTCAACAGGTAACAAAACAAAACCCCTCACCCAGCGTTTAGTCCATATAAAGACCAAACCGAGGTCCACGTGGACTCCAGCAGCTGCACTGCCTGCAGAACGGTCCCAAAACACCCCCCCCACACACACACACAACACCCTCTATCAAATGTACAGACAAACAAGAGCCACATACTGAACCCAGGCAAGCTCAGGGGAGGCCTGTGTGACAACCTTACAAACTCAGAGACCAGAGAAACCACATAGGATGGTCTGAAATGAGAACTTTCTAACGAAAAGGGAGTCAGGGCAGGTAGTTATGTCTTTTCCTTAAGCCTGTCTGTTGTCTTTTTGCACCTCAGGTAACATGCACAACTTGCCTTTTTCCGGACCCCTCAGGGCACAATCGCCTCACCACTGGGGAGGGGAGGGGGACCACAAAATCCCCTCATTGGTACACTGTCGTTGTTGTCATGCTAATTACTGACTGTTAACTACACTCTGCTCACAAATGTAGAGGTGTGTGTCTACCCCTTTTACCTTCTATCCAATCCTAGAGGTTTCCCGTCTTTGCGTCCTCCTGCCTCCCTAGTCCATCACCGGTGGATTTCATGCAACCCACTCGCATCTCCCCTTTCGGTTGTAGCGCATAAAATAAGGCGCAGAGTTGCCATTTTCCAGAGTATTTTCTCAATCCATTGAGGTTTTGCTCCCTGGCAATTGCTGTCAGTTTGGCCTAAATAAACTCATAAACATTCTTAGAGGTTTGGATGTTTCTTACTTTAATGAATGGTGTACAGTTGGTCATCCTTGGAATACTTGCCGTCTCCTTAAAATATTCTTTTCTTAAGAGAATATATAGTCACACCAAAATAGTTACCGTGATTGTCATTGGGTTTAGGAGTTTGAGTGATTTTTATTTTTTTTCTGTTTTTGTGCATTTTCCACATTTTCTAAATGAATCCATATTACTTATAAAACAATATGATTGTTCCATAGATTCAGATTGCCATGACCACTTTTGAAATTAATTTTTAATCAGTGATTCAAGTGCTGAACTGTATCATTAGCAGGAAGTCCATCGTCTACTTCTGAGATGTCCCTCACTTCCAGAATCTTGGTGCTTCAGAGCCCCCCAAGAAGGGGGAGGGCAGGGCGGAGCTCCATCCCCCAAGCAGGGCTGGCCCCACGAGGGTTTCTCCACAGCCTCCCGAAGGCTCGTCGTCGTCCCCAGGGTGAGTCCTGCACCCCAACCGAGGGCCAGATCTGAGCAGGGGAGGGGCTGCCTGCCAGGCCTGCACCTACCTCCAGGAGCCCCGCCCACTCCTGTAACCTGAAAATAACTCGAAGAACCCTCAAGTCTGCAGAACTTGGGGCTTCCTGTTGCCACTCCCAGACACCTCCCAGAGACCATCTCAAGGGAGGTTTGAAGTGACCAGGTGTTCCCACCCCCAACGGGGACCCAGCAGAGACTCCTGGGGACCCACACATGCACTGAGAACCCGGGTTCCCTCCAGAGGTCGTGAAGCACTTTCTGGCTCTTCTTTCAGTGGGGAAAAAGGTACAAACTTAATTGTTGAAAGAGTATCCCACTTCATCCATAGAGGATACACAGTAATAACAAAACAAATACATCGAACCCACATCCACCATTCACCGATGGACTTGAGCGTGTTTCTTAAGCCCTGAGTCAGGCAAAGCTTTCCTTTTATTACCTTCACCTTGATAGGTAACTCATGGGGTGAAATTGCCCATATGGGCTAACTTTAAAACTTAGAAGTAAAGCTGATTCAACCAACGTAATGTGTTCTGATTCATACATTTCACTGAAAACTTCTCACTTGTTAAATAAGATTTTATTTCATAAAATATTGGTATTGATATCATCTCTTATGCCTAAACAATTCACAACCATTTAGATGTGATTTTTAAAAAACAGTGATGGCCTTAATCCAAATTTTCTTCATGAACAAAACTGGTAACAAGATTTTTCAATTCATATATCACAGGCCACAGCTAACATTTGTATCCAAGTGTATCCCAATGATGAAAAAAAATAAATAAACTCAACTCCCACAAGGCTTAAGTCGCAGGATTTTGGTAAAGATGATCCGCAAGGATGCTTTCATTCTCCAGTGGAGGAACATGAAACCTCACAAGGCAAACGCACAGAGCCCCGAGACCAGCCCGTCCTCCGTTCACCCACACACAGGGGACAGCTCCCCGCGTCCACCCCGCTGGCCGCGCGCAACCCACGGCTGAGAGCGCGGTGCACGGACTCTCCCGGAGCCAGGACCGGGGTCTCCTCACTCCCTGAGAGCCAGGTTGTCGGGTCAGACTGGCCCCTGCCCCCTTAGGGACAGCAAAGTGGGTGTCACGTCATGTCTGCGAGTGTCACATGCCAGTAGACTAATGACCTCTTTTGGAAAATAGAGAATTGGGAAATTATTTCCAAAGTCATACAAGTAACTTTGAATCCAACGGTATTATCAAATTCCCACGCGGCTTTGAATGCTTCTCCTTCATTTCCAGCCACTGCTAAATCCTCTGTGCCTCAGGGCATGAAAATACAGCACTCGCATCAAAAACCAAGTCATTTTTTTTTCCTGTGTTGCAGAAATATGATTTTGCCACATCATTTAAAAGCAGAGAACAAAGCTGCTGGGGGGGGGCGCGGGGGAGCAGGGGAATGCACCCGATCACTTGGGAAAATCCTGGAATTTTCAACCAGCGTGAATTCCTGCGGGGTGCAGGGAAAGGTGTCAGCGTGTAGATAAGATGTGAGGCCTGCGGAAACGCCTGCGCCCCCTGGCGGTCCCAGTTTTTACTACATTTGTATGTACTCCCACTTCTCTCGCTGCTGCGGACCCCTCCCAGAACCCCACCGCCATCGCTGCCCCCTGGATTTTCTTCATGCTGTTATTTTTACAATTGATGGACGATTTCCCACGCTGAGACCAAGGCAGCTTCCTTGCCTACCTAGGCAGCCAGAACCCAAGCTTGTCAGCCGCTCAGGGAAAGCCCAAGCGCACACACCACAGGGCAGGACGGCAGCTTTGGGAGGCCCCGTGCCCCAGGGGCCAGTCCCTCCGCTGGGCCCCGCCTCCAGGTCGCCCTCACACCCCAGCAGAGACCCCTTCTCCACCGGGCGCGAGCCTCTCCTGCCCCCACCTAGACAGACTCCTTGTCCTCAGTGTTCATTCGTCTCTTCAGCCATGTGAGTTTCATTGGTCATTACTGATTGATGAGGACCAGCCTCCTTCCGGGCTGTCTGCGTCCTCTGCCCAGCCACGCGCCGCTGGGACGCTGTCCCCACATCCACACGGGGCCAGCGGCGGTGCCCCGGCCTCACCTGGACCGCCACCCTTTCCAGGGGCAGCACCTCCGCGTCACTTGGTTATAGAATGTCTCCTATGAGTGCTTTGGAATTTTTGCTTCTCTTTAGTAATTTCTTCCGTGGCTCCCAACTCAGCCTCAAACTTCTCTGAATAATCAGAGTCCTAGCTTATTGTCTCAACTCTGAACCACTCCGAGTGAAGCGATGGTGTTCCGTTTTCTTATACAAAAGTAATCTCTTAAAATTCACAGTCTCTTCCAGCTCTCACAGTCTATAAGGCTAAGTTTTTTTTTTTTTACTGGTTAAAAAATCAGATGTGTTCTTTTGAGTTTTCTTATTGCTGATGCCAGATGAGGGAGGCAGTAGAAACGCGGTCAGAAGGTCCATGAGGCCCTCCCCCTGCCCACTGCAGGGAAGGGGCCAGATCAAGGGGTGATGGAGATGCCCCTGGGACAGCCCCTCAACTCCTGAGGCCTTTGCTGTTAAGCTGTGAGCATCAGTGTTTTATTGCCTTCAGCGCTTGGGGGAGAACGATACAAACAGTCAGTACTTACTGGAAGCAAATGGCTTCCTGAAAATCCATCTTCAAAGCTTATCGTTCTCAAGCAATGAGAAGCAATTCCTTTACCTCCAAAGGGCATCAGTCTCCTGTCTCTTCAAATAAAGGGAAAGCTGCAGCCTGTCACACGGTGAGCCGCTAGCCTGTCCTGCTGACGAAGAAAAATGAATGGGCAACTGTTTCAGCGGGCCGTGTGGAGAGAGTGGATCCGACAGCCCTAGCGCGCTCCTCATTTTCTGCTTGAGGGAAAGCAAAGGGCATTTATGAGACCTGTCCTCCGGTATTACCGTGGGATGATGGTCGTGGCCCTTCTGAAGGGTTTACGATGCTAATGTTTCACTAATGACGTTTTGATGCACTCTGCTGTAAGTCAGTCTTTGCCAGCGTCCTGCTCTCACAGCATCGGTGACGGGGGCAGTCACGGCCTTGACCCAGTCCCTCACCCGGATCAGGGCCATCCGTCACCCCACACCGAGGCCAGTGGGCATTTCCCATCTGCAGGCTATTACCTCAGTGTGTCCTCACAACCATGTCCATCTGTTCTAGAGAATTCTGTCGGTGTCTAACCAGCAGGATCACTGGGGAAGGTGGTTAGGAGTACAGGTGGGGGCGGGCAGGGAGCATTGCCTGGTGTCCATCAGAGGGGTCAGATGAAGCTACAGTCAGCTCCAGGGGACTCACAGGGCAGCCCCACATGGCCTTGGAACCTGTGGCTACCCCCTCACAGACTCCAGCCTAAACGCTGGTTGTGGGCCGGCTCCTGCTGATTTTGGAGAAACCCTACTCCAAAGTCAGCAGCAGCAAATGATGGCAATGATGGTGTAAAATGAGGACTTCAGGACGGGGTGGGGGGAGCATCCTGCCTGCAGTTCTCTGCCTGATTCTGGCCTGTCACCCCTCTGCCACCCTGAGGAGGACAGGCAGGAAGACAGTGGGGTTGGCACTGCAGGGTTTCTCTGCAACACGCACCCCCACAAGAGGAAGCCAGGTCACAGGTGCCGCTGCCTCTTCTGTGAAATGCGCACAAGCATTTCAAACTAGTTCCCATGATACTACACTCTTGCTCACTTGTTCACTCACACACCCATTGCCAGTTACTGGCTGAGGCTTGGGAGACACGTGTGGTTAGTCACTGCTCCGGGACTCTCTACACGAAATGTGACCTCATTTGGAAATAGGTCTTTACAGCCCCAACCAAGTGAAAGTGAGCCATTCATGTGGGCCCTGATCCAAGGGGACTGGAGGTCCACCCTTAAGAGTATGCACATAATTAGGGAGAGGCACACATGCCAATACACAGCCTATAGGGGCCAGAACACTCATGTCAAATTTATTGGAAATCCCCACCCAGAAGTCTGTCATTGTAGCCCCTGTGGTGGGTGGTCATGGCAGCAAAGGAAGCGCCGGGCAGGAGGGCAGAAATCACGTGAGCAACCTCTGTGGGGCAGCCAGGGGGTGGGGAGGGGGGCCTGGGAGGTGGGCCTCATGGCCCAGGACAGAGGGGCCTGCTGGTGGGCTCACCCCCTCACCACTGACTCAGTTCACACTCTGTCCTTTCTTGTTGCAAAGGGAAAGCGTAAATTCTTAAGGGAAATTATGTAGCATCTCCCCTGGAAAGTGTCCTGATTTCCACCCCACGCCCAGGCAGCTGGGTGCCCCTCGCGGCTCCAGGCACTGATTAGCAAGCGCTCCCCATGGCCTCGGCATCACTCCAGCTTGGGGCAGCTCTGACTGTTGCCTCTTCGCACTGGAGGACCGATTCCTGGGCTTTGCTTACCTGACCCTGCACTCTGCAGCCCCAAGGACACACCCCAGTCACAGCGTAGGGACCTCAAGGGCTGCCAAGTCCAGGGAACAGGAGCACCCCAGCAACCCCGGTGCCGCTGCACGCAGCCCAGCTCCAGAGCAGCGCAGGACATGCCTGCAGCTGTCAGGGAAAGCTCCACGTCAGTCCCCAGGGTCAACGGAAACGTTCCAATGCTGCTCAGTGAAGTCCCCCACCCAGTACCGAGATAATAGGGGTGCAATTGCTTCATGGCTGGCCCCAGGCTTCTGCAGACAGATCACCTGTTATGGGTGCAGTTGAGTGACGGCCGCCTCAGGGGATTCAGCACAGGTGTGAACGTGAACTCACCTCATCCCAGCCCCGCTGACCTTATCCAGGGATTCATCCTGACCCACTGGGGCATCAGGGTGACGATGGGACCCCCTCCCCACCCAGGGGACTTCCAAACACTGCAACACAGTTCCGGACTGAAGTTTGCTCCTTGGCTGTAAAGTAAATCGCGACCCTCCCTGGGGGCAGCCCCACAGGTGGGGGCTGTTCCGCAGGTGCCCCCCATCAGAGACGCCCACAGCACGCACCTGCGTCTGCCTGCCTCCCCCACCCCGCCATCGTTATGGCCCACGCCTGTGCACTGGCTTTGGTGTCAGTGACAATCTAACCAGCGTGACTGCAGCAAGCCTTGTAATAAGCACTGGGCACACATTATCTTACCGCACCTCATGACAACCAGGTTGCGGTCAGAACGCCTCCCGACTCAGGTGCACGTTATTGTCTCTACCTCACGGGCGCGTAAGTGGTGACTCATTGACTGAGGTCACAGAGCTACTAAGGGATGACTCAGCCCTCGTACCCAGATTCACCCCTTGCCCAAATCCTCAGAACCTCTGAGCATTCTGCCTCCCCGGCTCCTCGCCGCTTTACAGAGCAACCCCAGTGAGTCCAGTGGGGAGGCTGGCCTTTGAGCTCCTGGGACATCTCCCACACACCCATCCTCAAACTTTCTCACTACGATCACATGTGCCGTTCCTGGCAGTGATGAGTTTAACTTCATCATAAAAAAAGAAAGGAGAAAAACAACACTGAGGTGCCTGTGAGGTTTGGAAACCACATTTTCAAGGGGGTTATTAGCCCAGGGACACGCCGCTCGTAAAAACACACGCATGAATTCATTCCCTCCTCTGAGGCTGCTGAATTCACTCCGTCTTGGGCATCCAGGGTGCCCATGAATAGGACACTGCCCCTGGCCCCAGGGCTCCTGGTGGGGACCCTGGGGAAAGACATGGTCACCACAGTCCAAGGGAGCCAGTCGTGTGAGCCAGGAGAGGGCGTGCAATGGGCTGGCGGCCGAGCCCAGGCCCCAGGAGGACGTAAGGAGCCACGTCCCATCTGTGAGGGCAGAGCTCACGGTCCCTCCACGGTGTGTTGCCACGAGGTTAATGGGCCATGTCATTTCCCACGGAGGACACAGTTTCCTGTGTCCTCTCTCACGAGGTAAAGAGAACTCGAGGTACCTGGTTGTAGTTATAGCTGCTTTGGCTGAGATTTTTAGCCACCTTGGGAAACTTTTTCAGGTGATAAGCATTAGGGCAAATACACTCAGGAGCCCCTTGGGGGACACTGGTGGAGTCCATGCTGTCCCCCCACAGGAGGAGCCAGTCCCTCCATCCTCACGTCTCTCAGGGTGCCCATGCCACTGGCCCGACGCCATGATGAAACTGACCCAGGGCCACAGCAAGGAGACTGTAGCTCACAAGGGGAACAAAAACGTAAGCAGGCAATTAGGAAACCTCCACGTGTTTATGAAAACGTAGCTGAACACCTGCCAGTGGCCAAGAAGAGCTCTGGGACTTGTCGGGACTCCTTTGGTGGGTTACTCCCCTTGCACTGGTAAATGCTTCCGAGTCAGCGTTTCTCAGGGACCGAGTTTACGTTTCTCTGGCATCGCAGGCCAGGCTCCAGCTGAGCAGGGACTGAGGACCTGTGGGCAGGAGACAGGTCCCGGCGGGCCCTGACCGCTTTGAGGAGCACAGGCTCAGCCTCGGACCAGCCGCGTGATCGACACTGTGTCACTGTATCCGAAAGCCTACTCCTGGCCCGGTCACAGGTGAGGGCACCGGTGCCCCCACATGGTGACTTACCGGGTCCTATGTAGCCGAGCTGGGCTTTGCCCAAACAGGGAAGGTTCCAGAGGAAGGTCTTCTGAGGCCCAAAGTTCATCAGTGCTGCATGGAGCAGCCCCAAGGAAACCTTCCTGAGCTACAGGCTCCAGGTTTTCCGGCTCTGCAGGCTGCCTGGGGGTGCTGCCTGAAGCGAGGCAGCTGCAGCCTATGGCCTAAAATGCAGGGGGCTGCAGGACTCGCCCTCCCACAGGAGTCCCACCACCTGCGGTGTCAGCTGTGCTCCCAAACGCAGCCCTCCTCCTGTATATAAGGGAAGCTTCAGCACCCAGCAGCCGGGCTCAAAACGGATGTGAAGGACTCACTGCTGGCGGATCCCTGGTGGCGCGATGTGGCTGCGGTCCCTCCTGCTCTGTCTTTTCCTGGCTCTGGCTGTGACTGGCCCACCAGAGCCTGAGGCACCAGAAGATGCTGGCGAGCTCCACTGTGGGACCCAGAGCCTTCGGCTCACTGTGCACCCTCTCGATCCAGACCTGGCGACGCCTCCCACCCTGATAGTGTGGGGTAAGTCTGATGATGCATCTGCTGAGTCAGGCAGTGGCTTATCGCCACGGCCAACTAAAACTGCCCTCCAGCGTCCCGTCCTAATGCTGCCCCCTCGGCCAACTCTGCAGCTTCTCTGCAGACATGTCACTTGTCACCTCACTCCTGAACCAGGCTCCCTCTGGTTCTTCTCTCTCCTTGGCAGTGCCCTTTGGGGTTGTCCTCCCCCTCCTTGCATGCTCACCACGGTGACCGACCACCTGTGCTCTCTGCCCCTCCCCACCCCCCAGATAAGGCCGGGCTGCTCCACAGGCTGCGCAATGACTCTGGCTGTGGCGCCTGGGTGACAGAGGGCCCAGGCAGCTCTGTGGTGCTGGAGGCGTCCTACAGCGGCTGCTTCGTCACCGACTGGGTGAGTTCGGCGTCGGGAACGCCGAGCCCCGCCCTGTGTCCCCGCCCAGGCTGACCTGGGCCCCTCTCTCCAGGACTCCCACCACCTCATGCTAGTCGGTGTCGAAGGCACGGCAGCAGCTGGGCGCAGGTCAATGGTGAAGACCAGACTGCTCCAGTGTCCCATGGCTTTCCCAGGTGCGTGCGGGTCACTCCTATCTGCCCTGTGCAGGGACACTGCCACTCTTGATCAAGGGTCCGCAGCCCTCCCTCCACCTGCATTCCCTCGGCGGGGGCCCCATGGGGAGGGCTCCTGAGGTCCCTCCGCAACCCCCCAGGGCCCTGAGCACTGTTGATGCCCCCGGCAGTGAGCCTGGCACAGGCCCCTCACGGTGGACCCAGACAGGAACTGGTCCAGGAGCAGGCCCCCCGGGGCTTGAGGAGGCAGGCCGGGAAGGGTGTGGAAGCTGTCAGGAGGACTTGGCCTCCGAGGGCCAGCTGAACAAGGCCAGCCCCTCTGGGGGCCCCTTGATCTCCGGGCTAGGGTGTTAGCAAGCACTCCAGCTCCCGCAGGTGTTGCCTGGTGAACTGAAAGCCCTGTTCAGTCAAAACAGACCCCACATGTAACTCGTTCTGTTTACCCCTTTGCTACTCAAAATTCAGCCCAGAGGGGTGATGGTGATAAGACTCGGGGACCAGGCACCATCCCAGGCAGCCCCAGGCCGGCCCCGTGTCTCAGAGACCGGCAGGTGTCCCGTGGGCCCCAGCGAGAGGTGCTCTGGGGAGACCCCTGACTCTCCTGACCTCCTTAGAGTCTTAATTTTTTTTTTCAAAAAATACTAATTTCAGGGACTCCTGCCAGGCAACTTAATATTTGCGTAACTTCTTGGACGTAATCTGATGTGTGATATGGACTTTTCTACCCCAGCAGTCTGGCTATCTATGGGAATGCCCATGCTTTGTAACAAAATCTCTCTTGTCAAGCCCAAGCTTTGTAGCCTGACTCAGGTGGCTCTCCTCTCCAAACGCAGCCCTGAGTGCCCCAGGGGCCGCCCTGTGTGACTCTGTGCCTGGGCAGGACAGACTGCCCTGCACCCCTGCCCCCATCACACCAGGAGACTGTCAGAGGCTGGGCTGCTGCTACAACTCCACGGGGAACTCCTGTTACTATGGCAACACAGGTGCGTGTGGCTTCTTTGAAACCAGCTGAGGAAAGTGCCCATTACCTGCCACCGAACCTGGAGGAGGTTCGCCCCCCACCCTCCAACCGCAGGAGGCAGATACTGAAAACCACCAATGGCCACGCCCCCGGCACCCTGGCCCTAGCCAGTGAGCTTCCTGCAGCTTCTGTGGTCTGAACTCCTCGGAGTCTAATGTAGAGCCGTCACACTTAGCGACCTCGTGGAGTCAAGTCCAGGTGCAGATGGGCCTCCCACCGCAGTGGAGTCTGGATGAGCCTTTTTTCAAAGACTGCTTGCTGTCTCTCCCAAGACACTCGCTCAGGTTTCCCAACACCAGCAACCCTCCCTGAGTGCACACTGGCCACACTCTGTTCTCAGCTCTGAAAACACCCCATCAGCTGCACAGAGCAGGCACTACTGTCCCCATTGGCAGATGAAGCTGCAGCCAGGAGGTTACTTTTTCTGGGGTCCCCACAGTATGTGATGGCGGTGAGAGTCACACCCAGGGGCTGACCCAGAACCCTAATTAAGCTCCAGGCAGCTGAGCTGGCATGGAGGTCCCTGACAGGGATGTCCCTTCTCTGGGGGGGTCAGAAGAGCTAAGTCAGACTTTGTCTAGCTGCCCCGTAGCAGAGAGGACCTGCCTCCAGCCCTGTCCCTCTGGTGTTCCAGTGACCTCACACTGCACCCGGGACGGCCACTTCTCCATCGCCGTGGCCCGGAACGTGACCTCGCCGCCCCTGCTCTTGAACTCTGTGCGCCTGGCCTTCAGGAATGACAGTGAATGTAAACCCGTGACAGCCACACCAGCCTTCACCCTGTTCCGGTTCCCATTCACTTCCTGTGGCACCACAAGGCAGGTGAGGACTGCTGGCCTTTTGAGTTGCTCCTAGCCCTGTTAGGCAGGTGGGAAGCGCCCTAGTGGCTGTGGGAGGGCTGGACGAGGAGCCACGGGGATATGCCGGGCCCTGCTCCGGGACGGTCTCTAGGACAGGAGGGAGCTCACCGCTGGGACCTCAGAAGCCAGCCTGGACATAGGGCCTAGCCCACATCTGCTGTGCTCCACGGGGTCTGACACAGACCCTAGGGGGAGGAGAACCGGAACAGACTCCTCTCACCATACTGCCTGGGCACCCAGCGGGGTCACACCCGAATGGGGCCTCATGGGAATATGCCATGCCCCTTCCTGCCCTTTGTCCTCAAGGGAGGCCTGGTGGCCGTGTCCCAGGTCAGTGGAGGACACCGGCCCTGCCTCCGCAACATGCAATGGCGGGGCAGTGTCTCTGAGCTCTAGACCCAAGCAGACCCTGAAGGGAGCGGCTTCGGGCCAGCAGCAATGACCGGTCTTCTCTGCCGGCCCCTCCAGATCACTGGGGGCCAGGTGGTGTACGAGAACGAACTGGTGGCGGCCAGGGACGTGAGAACGTGGAGCCACGGCTCCATCACCCGCGACAGCACCTTCAGGTAAGGTCTCAGCTCACCTGCCCTTGCTCAGCCAGACCCAGAGTAGCTCGGAGGCTGCCCACCCCCGACCAGCAAGACGCTTCCCCACGGGAGAGCCCACCTGGCACAACCCGGGCTGTGTAGCCGTACTGGCCACACTCACAAGGTCTGCTGGCCCAGCCTGAGCTAAGCTCTGAGCTCAGCTGCATTCTCCTTCACTCGGCACATCTGTGTCTCATTCTGGCCTTTTCCCTCTGCTGCCCATGGTCCATGCTGTAGCAAAAAGGGTCCCTTTAAACTCTTGGGTCAGACAGCCTACTTCCAGCTGCAGGAGGACAGTGAGAGCGCTTTAACTGGACACCACATGTGACCTGCAGGACCCTTCTCCAGCCTGATCTCCTCACAGGGTCTCAGTCCCACCCTCTCCCTGCCTCCGCCCTCTCCCCTATCTGCTCTGCATCGCCCTTCTGATGTCTTTGAAGGACCTCGGACTTCCTCCACACGCTGCTCTTTGTCAGCTGTTCTCTCCCTCCTGTGCCTCCATCCTGGCATGTCATCTCCCCTCATGCCAAGTCCCCGTGAGACGGTCCCCGACAGCCTTCTCTACTGAAAGCACCCATTTCTCCACAGGCCTGTGTCCACTGTGGGTTTCTCAAGCCTTCCACCCTTCTCCACTGACCCCCTTCACAGTGGTTTTCCCCCATTAAAATAGAGGTCCCCCACAGCCAGGGACCGTGCCCATGGCATTCACAAACCTGCCCAACACCTGGCGCTGAGTGGCTCCCTGAGCACCCCAGGGATAGGGACATGCCCCCCAACCTCTGGAGCTGGCCAGCCACTTGGTTCTCTGCAGGCTCCGGGTCAGCTGCACCTACGCTGTGAACAGCCACACCCTCCCGCTTCACGTCCAGTTGCTCATCTTCCCAGAGCCCTCTCCTCAGACCCAGCCTGGACCCCTCACTTTGGAACTTCAGATCGCCAAAGGTAAGACCCTCCTGGCCCGGAGCGTCCGGCCAGCAGTCTGAGTCCTGTCGCTCTTCTGGGCGAGAAGACCCTGCCTTGGTCACAAGACACTTGCTGGAGGAGTTCATGTGGGTGCTGGTCTGCCTCAAGCAACCCAGAGTGTCCTAGTTCTGCCCCTACCGCTGCAGCTCATTTTGGCCCCTTGCAGACAAAAACTACAGCGCCTACTACGGTGCCGGTGACTACCCCGTGGTGAAGCTACTGCGGGACCCCATCTACGTGGAGGTCTCCATCCTTCACAGGACCGACCCCAACCTCGGGCTGCTGCTGCACCAGTGTTGGGCCACGCCCAGCCCGGACCCCATGCATCAGCCCCAGTGGGCCCTGCTGGAGAGGGGGTGAGTGCCCTTCCACACACCTGTGCACAGCCCCTCAGGGAAGCCCTCCTGACTGTGGCGTCCCCGCCAGATGCCCCTACACTGGAGACAACTACCAGACCCAGCTGATCCCTGTCCCGGACGCGGCGGGCCTGCCCTTCCCTTCCCACCACCAGCGCTTCAGCATCTCCACCTTCAGCTTCGTGGACCCGGGGGCCCGGCGGGCGCTCAAGGGACCGGTACGATGCTTCCTTCCGTGCTCCTCCGCAGGGCTCGGACCCCTGCTCACTTGTTTCCCCAACAGGCCACCCCCGCCTGAGGCTGGTCTTTAATGCTGGCCGTTGGTACTGCCTCAGAGCAACCTCGATACAGGTGGCATGAGTGACGTTTGCTGACGTCACCCTGGTTCTCCGGTGCCACTGCGATACGGGCCTGAGCTACCGAGGCTTTCTGACTTGCTTTTGATGTCCTGCCTGCCAGGGAGGTAAAGCAGTCCCAACCTCTCCTCCTGATGGGGCTACAGCGGGACCCCACTTCTCTTGGCTCCCAGGTGTATCTGCACTGCAGTGTGTCCATCTGCCAGCCTGCGGGGGCACCGTCCTGTGTGACCTGTGCCGCTACCAGGAGTGAGTATCTGAGCTGTCGACGCTCAGAGTCCCCAGAGCTAACCTTGCACCCTCTGTGCAGATGACTCAAACCAGGGACCCAGCCTACTGGTGAGGTTTCACAAAGTACTCTTATGAAGAATAGAACAGAAAGAAGACTGGCTTCAGAATCCCAAGCCTTTGAAATATAAGCTGAAAATCCTCGTGACTCTCAGCCTTAGCTTTCTCCATATGAATTTTCATTAGGCCAGGAGTCAAACTGGTCCGTGGCCTACATATGGCCAGATTAAAACCAGTTTTGTCCGGGCAGCTCACAGGGGTAGACCTCTCTACCTGCTTGAGGGCGGGCCTGACAGGTGGACGTGACTGAAGGCTTAGAACACGAGCTCTAGCTAGCCAGGCCCAACGATCCTACTGTGTGTCTGTGCGCACGTGCGTGAGTCCACCCAGTCCACTAACGCTTACCTGTCTAGCTCCTGAATTAGATTCATGAGGCCTGAAGCTGTAAGTCCCTGCTAGCAAAAAAACAAACAACAACAAAAAAAACAAACACCACCTTATAGTAATGATAGTTTTGAAAAAAACACTACATTAAACCCTGGCCAGTGTGGCTCAGTGGACTGAGCACCGACACCAGTTCGATTCCCAGTCAGGGCACATACCTGAGTTGCAGGCCAGGTCCCCTGTATGGGGCATGCAAGAGGTAACCACGCATTGATGTTTCTCTCCCTCTCTCTCCCCTTTCCCCTCTCTAAAAATAATGTAGTTTTTTTTTAAAGATTTTATTTAAGTATTGAATACTTAACACCACTGATGCGTATAATCTATATTCTTCAGGGGAATTAAGCTTAGGTTAACTTTTCCAAGGGCCGATAACTGGTGAAAGCCACTGGGCTCAAAGCTCTGCTGTCAACTTGTTTCCAGTTTCCTATCATCACAAGAAGGGGTCCTGGTATTAGCCTACTAGCATCTAAGTTCCACTTAAGAACGAGTGGCAGTTCAGAGGTAGTCCAACATCGTGACCTGATCTGTACTCCCAAACTGGTGAAACTGAGGTAACAGCCAGACAAAACAATGTCAGCAAGATACACTTAAAATAGTAATACAAGGTCTGACACAAACATGTGAGTTTTCTTAAGGAACTGCACATATTGAGGAACCTGGCCTTGCATTAGACTCTCACTTCCTAATTCCCCACAACCCCACTCGCAAAAATCCAACAAACCCCCAGACCTCTTCTCTCCGACAGGAAGAAGAAACTCCGACATCCACTTCCACAACGGCACCGCTAGCATTTCCAGCAAGGGTCCCATGATTCTGCTACAAGCCACTGAGGACGCTTCAGAAAAGCTTCGTGAATACTCGAGTGAGTAGAAGACCTAACAGCTACCCGAACCACTCGTCAAACCAAAGCTCCTTCCTCACCCGTTTCCTCTCCCTTACACAGTCAGGGTGCATCTCCAAAAAGGGGACTGGCTTGTTCTCCTAAGGGCCAAAGGCTGCTGGTGTTGCTCAGGATGCAGCTCACTGCGCTAACCTCTCTCTCCTCCGCCAGGCTCTCCTGTGGACTCCCGCGCTCTGTGGGTGGCCGGCCTCTCCGGGACCTTCATTGTTGGAGTCTTGTTAGTGTCCTACCTGGCTATCAAGAAACAGAGATGAGTCACGCAGACCAAATGTGCTAATAAAACTAGACTCCACCAGCAGCTTGTGTCCAGCTGCTCATTTGAAAGGCTGACTGCTCTAGGTCAGCTCCTTGCATGTTGTGGGAATCTCATCTCTTTCAGCTTGGTGGGGGGGGCAGTGGTTTACCCAAGAATAGAATAAAAACCATGATACCCTATTTTTATATTCCAACCTATCTTCTGATTATAACAACGTTTCAGTATTTCATAGTCGACAACTCAAAACAGTATGTACAAGAACAGACTTTTATAAGCTCGAGAGATGTGCAGCAGGGCGGGGGGACCCATCTTCCACAAGATCAATCAAACTAAGGCAGCACTAGTCGAGAGCTCGCCCTGGATCTTCGAGACCACTGTCTCTCAAATTCATATGCAGGACTCGAAGGAGGGTGTGTGGAAACCGATGTCTGGTCTCGCCCCTGGAGTTCCGGATTAAGTGGGCCTCAACTGAGACTTAAGAACTTGTATTTCCAACCATTTCTCAGGCGACACTGACCTTCCTGTTTCAAAGCCACACTTTGAAAAAACCAATGTGTCCACCACTGACTAAGAGGAGGTATTTGGTCTTGGATTGGTTAACAGGAGGTGGCTTGATAAGAGGCTTAACTTTGAACCAGAACCAGGTAACTTCCTAGTTTAGCCGTTCTTAAGACTAGTAGAAATACAGCAGGGTGGCTTCTCATGCACATGTCCCACCACAGACTGCCTGATAACTATAGCTGTGGGTCAAGTTCTAGGGTAATCTCTACTTTTTCTCCTGGGAGCTCTGCCAGTAACCCTGGTAAGTAAGGTTTCCCCACTCATCCACAAAGAGGAACTTTTGCTCACTTGACCTTTCTGCAAAGTAAAGATTGTTCATCTTGGCTTTTAAACAGCTGCTCTGCAGTTGAGCCCACCCCACTGGAAACTGCTCAGCAGGGACTAAGTATTGGCTTACTTGACAGGGACTATCCCTGAGGCTTGCAACACGTGTGTCTCATGAAAACCTAGTAAGGCGGTACTCATCCCCAGCCTCCAGGATATGGGGCAGAGAGAAGTCAAATAACTTACCCTCTAAAACAAAGCAAGTGCGTGCATCCTTCTAAACAAAGCTAATGGGATAAGCCAGCATCACTTGGTGTGATCATGGCGGAGCTGGACCGCGAACTCGAACTCCAGAACTCGTGCGTCTAATGCCATGTTCTGAAGGCGCTCAGCCCTCCGGGGCCCGTTTCCAGCAGAACAGGTCCGGCTTGCCAGCGGCGCGGGAGCTCTGGCTGAGCTGGACGTCTGGACACAGGGCCGTCACTACTGCCTGCCTTCCACAGCGCTAAAAGCCAGGCGTTGTAACGGGGGAAAGCAGTGGTTTTTAGCTGCAGTGGAGGTAGCAGTTCACTGGGTCATGTAGCAATTCAAGTTTACCATTAATTCACCTGAGCAATCTTGAACAGATGAAACGTTTCAATATTTTAGCTGTATTAGATTAAATACAATTTCATATAACTAACTTCAGATTTTTTTTATATCCAGTGTGTATCAATGGCAAATCCCAATTTTCAGGTTCAACAGTAACCAGCAAGAGCACATTTTTAGGTTTTATAAGACTTGCAGTTGAAAAATACTCAAAGCCAAATTCTTCCAAAGTTTTTTAGTAGCTGAGTTATCTGTTTTAAAATTGCAATGTTTTGTGCTTGCCACGTTTTAAGTGTCGCTGCATCTGGCTAGAAGTCACTCCAGTGTGACTGAAGTCAGTTCAAACATGCTGGTCATGGAATGTGACAAGCTTGATACTCTGTGCTGGGAGCAAACCCCCAGGAGAGCTGTCCCAGCCACTGGGCAGACAGATGTCAGGCAGTAAACAACAGGGCCACTGCCAAGTCCTGTCTCCTCCTCTGAGAAACCAAGGAGATCTATCAGACCACAAGTTCCTGGCTTGCCCTCCAAACCAAGCTGCAGTGCAGGGTCCTCTAAATGAAACTGCTTTGAAAAGCCAAGTCCCCTGGTTTCCCCCAGACGAGGGCAGCCTGCCCCAGCAGCATGCCTGGCATTTAGGTGACTTACTCGGTGGCCCCTTGTCTATGTTTTCCCCAGTGGAGGGTGGTAACACCTATACGAAATCTCGATCATGGATCAAACTGAAGAAAAAATCTTAGTGTGTCAGCCTTGACCTAGGACCTGCTGGATTCCCTCCGGTGGGGCTCCTCAGGCTGATTATATTCATGCCCTGTGAACTTCCAAGGGGGCCTAGGCTTACTTCCCAAACACATTTGACCATGAACCCCTTTTCGGAGAGTTTTATGGCAGCGATGTTCTGTGGAACATGCTTCAGGAGATAGAATGCATCTGGTTTTCAACCCTGGAATCCTTGTTGGAGCTTGGCCTGCTCGAGTAGGAGAAAGGACCACTGCAGGGAAGAGTGGTAACAGTGCACCTGTGAGTCAAAGAGCCCAGCCAGAGCCCCCTCACTGGGGTTGAACCCCTGCTGTGAAGTGAGATCTCGGTTGGGACCACTGGCCTGAATGGCTTACTGGTGTGCACGTCCACTTAGCTCGGCTGGAAACCTTGTTATCACCAGAGGCCCTTTCTTCAACCACACTCCTCCTTGGCACGTGTCTCATTTTAGCCATTCTCTGATAGCTCCTTACACGTGACCCACCCCACCGCCCCAACTCTCCCCTCCCTTCCCCATATCCTCCCAACTTAATGAAAAGATTTCTGGTTAACAACTCTCTACCCTTTGCCTGAAAGATTGTTTAAATCCAGTGGGAATAACATAATTCATTCTTATAGGTGTTGGGGTTTTTGTGGATAAAATTGCTGATTTTTTTAAAGATTTTATATAGTTTTAGGGAGTGGGCAAAGGGAGGGAGAGAAACATCAATGTGTGGTTGTCTCTTGTACGCCCCATACTGGGGGCCTGGCCCGCAACCTAGGCATGTTCCCTGGCTGGGAATAGAACTGGCGACCCTTTGGTTTGCAGGCCTGTGCTCAATCCACTGAGCCACACCAGCTAGGGCAATAAAATTGCTGATATTATTTCTTTGTGTGCCTGCACTGATTTTTCTTGTATTCATGTGACAACACGGCCTCCCACTCTGCTTGGAGTGGAAGAACCCGCTAGGCTTCCTGCTGGCGGCCTGAGGTGTCCCTTCAG
Organism: Tonatia bakeri; assembly: GCA_004024845.1. Taxonomy (NCBI): domain Eukaryota; kingdom Metazoa; phylum Chordata; class Mammalia; order Chiroptera; family Phyllostomidae; genus Tonatia; species Tonatia bakeri. Next base: position 28,016 of record PVIA01007431.1, read on the forward strand.
CCTCTTCCTTTCTCAGGATGAACCCCAGGTCCCAGCTCCTGTCTCTTGAGTCACCACCCAGCTTGAGCAGCACACACCGTTCTCCATCACTTTGAGAAATAATGCATGTGGCTAACTCTGAGAACTTGCATGTCTGAGTACCCCCCACCCCATTTACCCCGGTCCCAAACGAGAGACGAGGAGAGCCTGCCCTCTGTCGAAGGTATTGCTCTACTGACCACGGCATTCAGTGCTACAGTTTGTCATTTGATTTCTGGTCCTTGGTCTAGTGTCCTGTCCTTGGATGTTTTGTATGCCTTGACTTAGAATATTCTCTGTCACCATTCTAAGTATTGTCAGGGCTTTTCATTGGTGTCTGATTGATGGGGAAGAATCTAGGGGTCTATGGCTTTCAACTTGAGGAAAAGTTCTTATTTCTGATTTACTCTCTTCCACCTTGCTTCCTGGAATTCTTCTTTGGCTATTAAATAACCTAGTTAATGCTTTTATTTTCACCTTTGTATAACTTTGGGTTTCTTCTACTTCAAAGTCTTGTTTTTTTTAAATATTTCAATTGTAAATTTAGATTCTGTTCTTTTTATATACTGCTATTAGATGTGCAGAAGGATGAGACTAACCAGAGGGTTCACTTCCTTGTGGGGCTGATGTATGAGGTGCATGAGCTGACACACACGAGTGAAACTCCATGAGAGGAACCCGCGGACCTGCCGCCAGCCTCACAGCATCGCCGGAATAAGCCCCTCGGGAGCCCTTTGCTGACTCGGCCCCTAACTAATTTCCGGGTGAAATGATCTTAAGTTGCCTCTTGACTTCCTTGAGTTTTCTTTGACTTCAGCACATGACAAACTGAGACTTGCAGAAATATTGTATGACTTCTCACTCAAATACAAATCTTGCTTGTCCTGCATTTTCCTCTCAGACCTTTTTCTTTACTGTTAGTATTCTTCAAATATCACTCTTGTCCCTTCACGAGAGAGGGGGAAAAGCCGCTTAGAAGGAAGTTCCGTGTGGACGTGGAACTATCAGCTCTAACTTTCTACCGCGAACGATCAACACTCTTACTTCTCCCCCATTTCGATGGAGCTACTCGTTCAAAGTAACGTGGGAAGAGTATTTTCCTGATGCTAAATTCTGTCTTCTAAGGGGGCGTAAAGGCCTCAGTTCCAAGCATCTATGGCCCTAGGTCAGCCCGCCCACTGCCAGGATGAAAGCGTAAATCTCCTGGTCATCTGACAAAGGGATCAGCTGTTTCACAGCTTCCGAAGATTGTTTTACTTTCTGATTGAGTCAACATATAAAGTATGCTGAGGTTGCATATGCTTGCTGAATATTTATATATGTAAATAGCTGTCTAACCACCACCTTGACCAAAGATGGGGCACATGCAGCAGCCCCAGAACCCCAGTCAGCAACTCCAAGGGGCAAGGCCCATTCTGAGTTCTGAAACCATAGATTAGATTTACTTGTCCTTGAATATCTTAAATGGAATAAATCATACTCTACTGGGCTTGGAGTCTTTGATCTAGTGTCTGAGACTTGGTTATATTGTGTGTGTCAGTACTTTCTTTTATGTTCTAAATTACAGTTTGTCAGTTACCATAGTGATGGGCACTTGAGTTGTTTCCAGTTTAGGGTTATTAGTAACAAAGTTGCTGCAAATACTGGTAGCCTGCCTCCTTGCTAGTATACAACGTCTTTATGTAATCTCCCACTCTGAATAAGTCTGGCCCTGGGACAATAGAATATAGCAAAAGTGATGGTGTGCCTGGGTCTACAATGTACAAGGCTGCATAGCAGCTGCCTGGGCCGAGAAAGCCAGGTGTTACGCCACAGTAAGAAGCTGAAGCAGCCCTGTGGAGACAGCCTGAGGCCCCCAGCCAGCAGCTGTGAGTGAGCATCCTTGGGGGTAGGTCGTCCAGTCCCTGCCCGCACCTCCCTGCAACCATAGGGAAGACCCGGCACCAGCACCACTCAGCTGAGCCCCTTCTTAATTCCTGCTCTACCACAGCCATGAGGAAAATGGTGACTGTTATCATAAGCCACTATGTTTGGGATAAATTTTTAATTAAAAAATGTATTAATGTCTCAAGTCATGTAGAAAACAAACAGTGGAGTTACAAACCCTTGGTATAATAATGCTAGCTGTTATAACTGCCCCTGTAATTCACCTTTATTGAGCTCTTTATTTCTCCATATGGCTTTGAGTTACTGGCTAAAGTCCTTTCATTCCACCCTGCAGAATTTCCTGGAGCATATCTTGCAGATCTAGTGGTAACAAACTCTCCATTCTTGTTTATCCAGGAATATCTAAATTTTTCTCTCACTTTTTAAGGACAGCATTTTGCATTTTGAATGTATCAGGCCACTGCCTCCTGGCCTCTACAGTTCCTGATAAGAAATCTGCTGATCACCTTAAGAAGCTTTTGTATGTGACAAGTTGCTTCTCTCTTGCTGCCTTCAAGATTCTTTTTGTCTCTGACTCTTTTATTAAAATATTTTATTGCTTTCAGAGAGAGGGGAAGGGAAGGAGAAAGAGATGGAAAGAAACATCAGTGTGTGGTTGCCTCTCACACCCCCCCCCACACTGGGAACCTGGCCTGCCACCCAGGCATGTACCCTGACTGGGAATCCAACCAGCGACCCTTTGGTTCATAGGCCCACACTCAATCCACTGAGCTACACCAGCCAGGGCTTTGTCTGTGACTTTTGACAGTTTGACTATAGTATGTCATAGTGTATGTTTCTATTATTCATTCTACTTGGAATTCATCGAGCTTCTTGGATGTTTATACTGATGTCTTTCATCAAATTTGAGAAGTTTTCAGCCAAATATTCTCTGCCCCTTTGTCTCACTCTTTTCCTTCTGGAATTCCCTCAATGAGTATGTTGGTTCATTTGATGATTTCCCACAAGTCCCTCAGACTCCATTTACTTTTCTTCACTCTTTTCTGTTCCTCAGATTCAATCATTATTGCCCTCTCTTTATTTTTGCTGTTTTATTCTTCTACCAGATCTAATCTCCCCTAGAATTTCTTTTGTAATAAAAAGTGTCAGCCCCTGCTACCCCCATCTTCTCTGGAATATTCAGACCAGGATACTAGCCAGGACTATTGGCAAAATATTTAATCTCTACAGACTCAAATTCATCACTTATGAAATAAGAACTAAGTTAAATTCATCTTTATGGCTTTAAGTTTTCGGCTCTTACATTCTTCTAGATTTTCTAGCTCTTGATAGTTCTATTTTGTTTGTACAGGTGACCTTGTGTGTGTCCCCTGTTCCCATCTTACAGGCAAGTGGCAGGACCTGAATTCAGACCCAGGAGGTCTAGTCCAAGCCCAAGGAGTTAACCATTGCTTCTCACTGCCCTGGCAATGGATTCCACCACAGTTCACCTCTGTGGTGCACATCACCCTCTGACTCCTGGTTAGCTAGTTACCTAAGAGGATATAAAAGCCAGGGGAAAAGAGACTCCATCAGATGTCAGGAGTTAAAGTGAGATTAGAAAACTCACAGACTTACAGATTTCCTATTACAATACCCACAAATCCTTTCTCCCCTTGGATAGAAGTACTTGGCAAGGGCATAAAAATGCCACAAAGAAAAATCATTACAATAATGTGTTCAAACCTCATTCGTGTGGTAGCAGTATCACTATTTCATCCATTTTTATGGCTGAGTAGTATTCCATTTTTCCATTCTGTGTCTCCATTTATCAGGTGATGAGCATCTGAGTCACACACTTTTTTTGACTATTGAAAGTAAGGTTGTCATGTACATTAGAGTGTATGATTTCAGTAGACGTGCATTTTTATTTCTCTGGGTACATTCCTAGGAGTAGAATTGCTGGGCCATACAGTAACTGTGTTTAACATTTTGGGGAACTTCATAACCATTTTCCAAAGCAGCTGCCCCATTTTACAATCCCACGAGCAATGTCTGAGGGTCCCAGTTTCTCCACACCCTCATGAAAACTTACATAGTATTCTTGTATGGTCCTTTGCATCTCTGTGGTGTCCATCGTAACTTCTCCTCTTTCATTTCAGACTTTTTTCAAATCTTTTCTCTTTTTTTCTTAGAGATTCTAGTCTGAAGTTGGTCAAGTTTATTAATCTTTTCAAAGAACCAACTCTTTGTTGCATTAACTTTCTCTATTGCCTTTTTAAATCTCTATTTTGTTTAATTCTGCTTGAGTTTTTTTTTGTTTCCTTCTACTGACGTTGGTCTTCTTTTATTCTTCTTTTGCTAGTTATTGAAGGTGAAATGGTAGGTTGTTTCTGATGAGAAATCTGATCATCTTAAGAATCCTTTGTATGTGATGAGTTGCAAATTTGAGGTTTTTCTTATTTCTTGAAGCAAGCTTGTAATGCTATAAACTTTCCTTATAACCACCTCTGCTGCACCCCATGGATTTCAACATGTCCTATTGTCATTCTCATTTGTCTCTGTCTTTTGATCTTTCCTTTCTTCTTCCACCCATTCTTTAGTAGTGTGTTGTTTAATCTCCACATATTTGTGGGTTTCCTGCTATCTTTTTGAAGTTGATTTCCAATTTTAAAGCACTGGAGTCAGAGAATATGCTTAGTATTATTACATTCTTAAATTTGTTGAGGCAAGTTCTATGTCCCAACACATGGACTGTACCTGAGAATATTCCATGTGCACTAGAAAATGATGTGTAATCTGGTGTTCTGGGGTGAACGTCTCTGTAAATGTTGATAATGTCCATTTGGTCTCATGTGTTATTTAAAGCCAATTATTTCCTTACTGATTTTGTTTTGGTTATGTATCGTTGCTGCCAATGGGGTATTTATGTCTGCAAGTGTAATTGTGTTTTTGTCAGTTTCTCCCGTTAGTTCTGTTAGGAGATACTTTATACATTCCAGTGCACCCTGACTGTATGTATCTCTATTGGTAAGTGTTAGGTTTTCTTGATACTGTCCACTGTATCGTGATGAAATGTCCACCTTTGTCTCTTCTTATCCTTTTTATCTTGAAATCCATTTGGTCAGATATAAACACGGCCCTGCCCACCTTTCTCTGGACGCCACTTTCCACTGAGACTCTTAGTCACTTTGAGTCTAAGGTTGCACTGACTTTTTGTCTCATTGTGAAGTACCATTTATAGATGATTTTTAAAATTAAAAAAAGCACAAGACAATAAAAGGATCCATAATCCTACCAATACAAACACTAAAGGGTATGACCAAATTAGAAATGAATATTTTCACTGCATAGAAGAAAAAACACAACAGAAGAGAACTCCCATCCTCCGTGCCCGAGCTCAACAGTGTGCTGCCTGCCAGTCCAGACCCAGGCCGTCATGGGGCGCTTCTGCTCACACAAATGAGAGCCTCTCCCCAGCTCCTCCATGGACAGCATCGCTGCAGTGTCCCCCCATGCAGCCAAGCCGTCTGTCTCTCATCCGGAGGCCTGTAGCCTCCAAAGGACAAGGGCGTGTTGGCTCAGTGCTGGCTCAGGATGATCAGAATGCCTATCCGTGCTCTGGCTGGTGGGGCTCAGTCAGTCAGGTGTCATTCCACAAAGCAAAAGGTCACCGATTTGATTCCGGGTCAGGGAACATGCCTGGGTTGCAGGTTCAGTCCTGGCTGGGACATGTGTGAGAGGCAACCAATCAGTGTTTTTCTCTCAAACAGATGCTTATATCCCTCTCTCTCCCCCCACTACCATCTCTCCATAGATGTTCATCCTTAACATGAAATAAATGTTAGAATCAAAATGCAGTAAATGTCCCCCTTTGTGCCCTCCCACTGACCTACAGGAAAAATCATTTTTCCAAGGCGACTTTTGTTTGACCCTGGTGAGAGAGAGCAGCATGCGTAGGCTTTCTGGCTGACTCCCTGCGGCAGGTGCTGGGTGGGAGGGCTGATCTGGGTCCCTGGTGCTTTGTGAGCCTGCGTCACATCCGTGTTAGATCAGGCTCCACGCTCATGACGATGCTCTGACACTGCGTCCTAGCTCCTTCAGGGGTCATACCCGGGAGTTTGACGTCACCCCGGGAGCTTCACACAGGTGATGGAGATGTTTTAGGTGCACCTGTAGTGAAGGCGAGGAGAAAGCCCTCTGCCAAGGGCACATTGAAATTCGATGAAATTACTACACAGACAAAATCAGTTCAGTCTGTTGGAGTGGCTGCACCACATGACATCAGAGCCCTGTGACCCCACTGCGTGATTCAGGGCCGTGGTTTGAGGCCAGTGGGCTCAGTGTCCTGTGCTTCCTGTGAATGAATCCTCCCCTCCCTTCACCCTTCTGTTTGCGTCATAAGAATCCTAAGTTGTGATCTGAGCCGTTTAAAAAGCTCTCTGGTGCCTTGGGAACTATCTTCTTTGAGTCACAAAAGAAAAATAAAACATGGAAACTAATAATTGCAATAGAATGGCACAATGAAAGTACTTACCCGGTGGGGGTCTGATGAAAAAATACGCTAGAATATATGAATGCAAAAGTGGACAGAGCACAAAGCCAGTGTTATTTCAATACTATGATTGCAATAAATATTTATTTCATGTTAATGACTCACTGGGTAAAATAAAAAAAACAATGAGATGCAGAATTAATTAGAGTCTATCCTGGTGACCAAGGGAAAAGTAATTCTATGAGACAGATGGCATTAAAAGGAAAAGATTACTTTATGCATTTTAACCCTGGAAATAAATGTTCATAAGGCATCGAACAACGGTTACCATTCTCTGGCACAGACAACATACATTCACATGTGTCATTTGCATGGGCTATTGGACTTCATGCTCACAGCAACCTGTACAGTGGGTAATACTGCCTGCATCCTAAAGATTTCTGAGTTCGGTAAAGTTGATGTCACATAGCAGAGTGTGGTGTATATAGTAGCTTTTCTGTAAATATTTCTTGAGAGGAAACGGCTGGGTGTGGGGATGGCCACCCTGCCACCCTCCTCAGGTCCCGGGTCTGGGAAGGCGGGAGGAACAGGCCGCATCCGGGGGTCCAGGACGCGCCAGCCCCTCGCCAGAGCGGCTGACGTTCCAGCTTCTCTGCCGCCCTGGAACCAACCAGAGCACCCGGAACCCTTGGTAATCCAAATTTGGATGTGAATTTCTGTGGTCTCAAAGATGTTTTGCCCCCATGCCTGTTCACTGTGGAGCCCCCCACACTTCCCCACCCGAGCACACCTCTTTCTTTCCCCCACTCTAACTCGGAAAGAGCATCGCAGCGTTCGATTCACAGCCCTCGGCTCCAGGCCTCTCTAGAGCTGAACCTGCAACACCTCCCCCGAGGTGAGCAAATTAACGTGCTATCCGGGACCTGCCCACCCTCCTCCCAACAGAACCGTCCTTTCCAACAGGCACCAGGCTGTGTGCAGGTGAGGCTGAGCCTGCCCCACTCCAGAAGGCGGCCTCTCGTGTCTAAGGGGAATCCCATCCCCTGTGCACATCCATTCCACCCGGAGTGGTGACTGCCTGGCTCTGAGGCTGGGGAACTCCTGCTGGGAGGCTTGGAACAGCCCCCTCGCCCCTGAGAGGGCTGCAGGTGTGATCCCTTCTTCCTCCAGGTGTCTTGCATGTGGCTGGGACATCGGACAGTACAGGTGCCCGCGTTTAAAGGCAGCACCTGCCATGACGGAGCGAAGACTGGGAAAGGTGCTTGGATTCCCGCTGACACATTCGAGCCACCCAATCAACCCACCTCTGGACTGCTAGTCATGTGCGGTGACAAACACCCTTGTAATGTAAGCCAAGAACCCTGACAGATACCTCAGCTGTTCAGTGTGCAGACACAGAGACAAAATCGCAAAACCTGTGAAACAGCATAGTGGGCTGCCGTCCTACAGATCAAAATAATCATAGAGAAGCAAACGCTCACCTGTCTCCCCACAGGTCTCTTGTGAGTCGATCGTGGGAGCTAAGATCCTCTTGGTTCTCCACCCACCTGGCACTTTCCTTGGCAACGCTGAGTGACCCATTCCTTCATGGAAGGAAACATAAAAATTCATCGTTCAAAGACCTTTTCTTAAACCCTCTCCATCAGGCCTGTGGGAGGGAGGCTCTGAAGGTCGGTGCTCCCAGTCTGGGGACTAACTCACGGAGGTCACAGTGACACTGGGCGGAGTGAAGAAGGGGTCAGTGATGCGCCAGCGGGAGCAGATTAGACAGGCGAGTGCCTGGGGGTAGAAGGACCAAGAGACCGTTGGGGGCTTGGAGGGAAAGTGCGGAAAGGCCACAGACACGTGTTGGGCATGTGCCAGAGCACGTGATGAAGCCCCCTATCCGTGAGCACTGTGGACGTGGCGGAGCCATGCGGAGTCAAAATAAAACCACGTCGACCCATGAATTTATGTAAAAAAGGCAGAAATGATGATGGATTTCACTTTTCACTCTATATATCAGCATTGTTTGAATTATTCACAACATCTCTATGCATTATTTATGTTTAAGGAAAATAGAAATCATTTACTGCCTTCCATAATTATGTGAAAATAAGCATAGGCATTGAACATTCTAGAAAACACTTGAAGATAACAAGCATTACACTCAAGAATATGCTCTTCCAAACCCCTTAAATATATATTGTTCTTTTTACCAAAATAGAATTATACTTTATGTCCTTGTGTTTCATTTTCTTTTTATTTTTTACTTTTTTTTTGCCAATTGTGGTGATTTTAAAACATTTTTGCAAGTTCTCTGACATCCCTCCCTTCGAGAGGCAGGGCCTATTCCTCTCCCTGAATGTGGGTGGAGCTTTGTGACTGGACTCCCGGCACCTGAGGATGTTGGAGGTGACAGGTGTCCCAGCCCAGCCAGTCCCCAGAGGGCGTAAGAGAATGAACGCACTGCAGGGGGCACCAGCCCCAGCCCTGCAGTCTCCTAGGGGACATCCCAGACATTTGGGGAGCAGAGAGGAGCCCCCTCCGCAGTGCTGTGTCTGAACCCTGACCTCAGAAACTGTGATGGATGATAAATAGTTCTACTGTTTGAAGTCTTGGAGTGGGCTGCACAGTGACAGGTAGCAAGCGCCCCAGTGGATCACAGACATCTTAACCTTAATCTGCATGAATCTGCGTGATCATTAAAGGCATGGGAAACCGACCACAGCCGGTTTGGCCATGTATAAAATTTGGGGTAGATAATGGTGGCCACGGAGAAGCCTGAGGTAACTGAGGGTTAGTCGCACCCCCCATGAATGAAAGCAGGACTCAGACCAAATGGAAAGCAGGACTCAGATTCACACACACTCACAGACATACACACATGCACACAATCACACACACACATAAACTCACACATATTTATACACGCATGCACTCACACACATACATATGCACAATCACATTCACACATATTCCCACACATACACACGCTCACCAACATGCTCATAATCACACACATGCACATAAATTCACACACATGCACTCACACATACACACATGCACAATCACATACACATATAGACATACACTCAAACATGCACATAAACACAGTTACACTCACTTTCTCACACTCATGTGCACTCGTACCGCCCCACACTCACATGCACATGTAACAGGTAAAAACTTTATGCCACTCTGACTTACCATGAAACAGGATAAGATATACTAACGAGCCAATAGACAGGGCTCACACCCTGGCAGTTTCTTTACAAGCATCCTGCAAGAGCCCGAAGGTGTTCCTGACTGTACAGAAATGGCCGTGACCACGACTTCAGGTGACGCAGATTGCCCAGCTGTGGGAACTTGGCTGGCAGTGACCAGCGCTGGGACGCTGACATTAAAGATTCACATGGGAACCAGCAGGGACGCTGCCCGCATGCCCACATCCCCTGCCCCCATCTCTTCACTCTCCTTGGCCCTCCCCCTCCTTATAAAAGCCTCTGCCTCCACTGAGAGGTGGGGATGGGCTTGAGACGAGAGGCCCCCATCTTCCAGGTGGCTGGCATCTGAAAATAAACCACTTTCCTTTACATCAGCACTTGCATCTCAAGTATTGGCTTTCAAAGCAGCAGGCAGCCGGACTTGCTTTGGTTACACACACACTCACACTCTCTCACATACACACATATGTTGGGAACTACCCTGCCTGGTTTCTGTAACCCCCACCATGGCTAAGGCTGAGTGAGCGACATTTGGACCATAAGCCACTAAGGAGACAAAGCTTATCTCCCTGGCAGGGGCACCACCTCTGCTCCTTTTACTTCACCCTGCCTGGCCCCCAGTGCATGATCAGTTAGCCAGTGTCGAGTAAGATTCCCCAAGAGTGGGACGGCCTAAGACAGGCACCATCATGGGGGCCCCCAGGGAAGGACTTGGGGGGCTATAGAAAAAGAGGGTGATGGACCCTTGCCCCTTGGCTTTGATATAGCCTGAGCCCTCATTCTGTCTGCAAGAAGTCTCCTAATCTCTTGGCTGCCTTATTTCCCTTGCTCCACCTAAGCCTGAAACAATGCCAGAGGGCGGTGCAGCCCTGTGCTGGAAAGGGCGGGTTCCCCGGATGATCAGGCCTAAGAAAGAATATGTAAAATTCTGTGAAATCTGCTTTGCTAAGAATGCTCTCAATTAAATGATAAGGGTCTGAGCAGGAAATGAGTTTGTTTCCCAAAGTTTTGTAGCCCTTTAGCTAACAGACCCTGACTCAGAATAAGCCCTCACAGTTCTTTGTATGCTATCTGTTGTTTGGTCCATACTGCCTGACAATGATTAATGAGCTTTACCTGTATTCCTGTGTGAATTGAAAGCCAATAAAAGCCTGATAAGGCAAGAGTCAGCCAGCTCTCCCCTTGAAAGAGTGGCCGTGCTGTCCCTTTTCCTCCACAGGACTCAATAGTCCGTGTGAATGTATCTTGTCTCATACATAATGCTGAGGACACTGCGGGCTGGTATCCACATCACACATATGTGCTCACACCCACACACTTGTACTCTCACACATACATAAACCCACTCACACACACTCACACTCATACACACACATAGGGGAGCACAAAACCAGTCAGGCCATGAGTTCTGTGAACAAGGTGAAAACTCACCATCTTGCATAAAAGCTTCAGTCCAACAACACAGAACATTCTAGAATCAGTCTGCTTGGGCAACCAGGCAACCAGTCAGATCCAGTAAGATGCTGTTTAAAGACCAGCCTAAGTCAGAGTGGATGCTTGATTAGGAGGACCAAGACTCAGGGGTCATCTCTATGGGTGTGAACCACAACTTTTGCTTAATTCTCATACTTTTCTCAGGCCAAGTAAGGGAATATTTCAAATAGTTTATATTCAACCCATGATCTTAAGCCTCAGTGATTTCACCAATGGGGAGCCGCTCCAACACCTTTAGAGTAATCACAGCATCTGGGGTTTAGGAAGAGGAGAGGGAGGATGACCAGAGGGAAGACTGGACGGGGGTCCCAGCCTCAGATGGATCGGCTCCGGGAAGACAGTTCAGGTCCAGAGAACAATCCAGCTCCAGTTTTTGAACCAAGGTAAAAATCAGACCCTCGCATGCATGACCAACTTAATCTTCTCTACTGGACTGAGACCAATTTACATAAATATTTCCCACCTTAAAATAAAGGAACAGCCTACCAGCGTGCACTACTAAGCAGCAAAGGATTTGGAAAGCAGGTTGTGTTACCTCAGGAGGACCTGGTGCGGAGAGATAAGTCTGGCCTGGAGCCCCAGCTGAGTTCTGAGTTCCAAGTTCTCACAGGAAAAAGTGTTTTGTTCATTGTTCCATTTTCAATGGCTCCTTGTTTAAATTCATTTCCCCTGAGGACTGGAGAGAGCTAGAAGACGTCTGTCAATGCCAAATGAGTGTTAGCCAACATGGACAGACAGACAAGGGCCAGGACCACGTTCTCTTGCTGTCTGGGCCATCTCAGCTCCTGTCTGACCAGGACCAGGTAACACAGAGACAGTGAAGGACCCAGTGGCTGAGGCTGATAAGCCCCCATCACAGCAAGCTCATGTCGGGAAGTGATCCCCGGTCTTTCCCCCACCGAACTCCATCGCCCGGTGTCCTGCCTCCTTCCCCAGCACAGCGCAGCCTCACACAGAGCTCAGTGAGGAGTGAGGATGCTCGTCCTACTGATCCAGGTCCCAGTGAGTCCCAGGCAGCCCTTAATTGAAATTACACATGATGTGTCCCAGCTCTCATACAAACTGTAGGCCTGCCCCCTCCCCTCAGCAAACAGAAAGGGGTGCAGTCTCTCAGCTCAGGTCATCTTCTAAAGCCAGGAGTGGCCTCAACAAGCCTCCTGGCTGATTTGACAAATCCAGGCATGAATGTAGACAGATGGATAGATAGATAGCTATAGAAGCTTTATGCTAATCATGGGTGGGGAGATAATTCTGTCCAAAGGAATAACTCATTTATTTATTTGGGAATTCACACTGGGGCTGACTCATGAAGGTAACCCATTCCACAGCAGTCCTGTTTAAAAATAGGCTTTACACTGGCTTATGGTCCAGAATTGGGGACCCCCATGGTCAAAGGCTTTGCCTGGAAACTTCTGGAAGAACACAGGAATCAGAAAGGCTGTCTGTCCAGCTTCAGGGTTGTCTGCGATCCTGCATGAACACTCGGGGGGCTGTCGTTCTGTTTTCCATCCGAGGATCATGCTCCATAACCTTTGTAAAACTGGGGCGATGGGAACACAAGCGCTTCGACCCCAACAGATGATCTGGTTGCCACAGGCTACTACTCGACTAACGGGACAGCGTCTAGAGTGTGGGCACAGGGACCAAGGACAGAGCGGCCTTGGAGATGTCATCACTGCTCGGAACTGCTATGCTTCAGACTTACGAATTGTCTGTTTCCGGGACTTTCTAGTTAATATTTCTGGACTGTGGTTGACCAGATAACTGGAACCGGGGAGGGTGAAACTGTAGGTAAGGGGACTATTGGACTTGGTGGGACGATGACGCTTACAGGGAACAGCTGCCCTGTGTTGTTCACTTGGGGGCAACCCCAGCAGACCAGGTTTACAACTGCGGGCGCAGCCCCAGCACACGAGCAGTCCTGGAGAATGTAATTAGGCTTGAACGGAAGACTGATTTATGCCCGCTGTTTTATTTTTGCTCTCGTTAAGTGTCCACAATGATAGGGTTTGTTTTGCTGTTGCTTTTTTAAAAGTTCCAGAAAGGAGATTAACACACAAAATTTTCTCCGAAACGGGCGGTGTGGCCTGCAACAGTGGTGTTCCGTGACTGTTTCCTCCTGCTTAAAATGAAACGGTAGACCTTCATGCTTCCTAAATCTCCTTCCCACGCAGGAATGCCAGTGACTTCAGGGGCACACAATGCTGACCTCTCTAGTTTGTCTGATGGCTCGTGTTAGAACGCTCCCGTGTCATCCAGAGTGACGGGAGAGCAGGGGACAGGGTCGCACTCATCAGCTACATCAAGAGCTTTCCTGGCAAGAACGGAGTAAGGAAACATGTCCTCAAGCTCCAGGAACTGGAGCTGAGATGCAAAACACAGCCAGGCCTCAGGGAAAGGGCCAGAGGGGAATCTTCCAGGGGCAGGTGCTCCTTCCCTCCCTCCCTCCCTCTCCCCTCCCTCCTGCCTCCCTCCCCGGCTATGAGTATCCTCAGGACATGGCCCTCGGAGCACGTCCACCCCACTCTCACTGTCTCCTCTGTCCAGCAGTGCGCACTCCCCGCTGACCCACACCAGGACTCCCGCCCCGGCAGCCCCCGGCAGCACGTGGCTCCTAGTGGCCGCACGGGCCCTGAGCCTGCTTCCTGAATTTCCAGTTCGGCTCCCACAGCCAACCCGGGGAGAGAAATACGACCAGAGTCAGGCTTCACAAATCATTGGTCACTGGCCTCCTGTGATTGGCTGTGCTTGAGGCGGGCTGCTCCTGGTCCAATCAGCTGTGGGTGAATGGTGAGGTGGTTTGATACAAACCGTGGCCACCTACCTGCTGGGGGCAGACACCCTTAACATGGGCCAGCCATCGAGTGTGTGAACCTGTGTTGTCTGATACAATAGCCACTAGCCATTTGTAGAATATAAATTCAAATTAACAAAAATAAAACAAAGAACTCCAGCTCCTCATTTACAATGGCTGCCTTCCAGGGGCTCGGGAGCCACAGGTGTCGAGTGGCTGCCACATTGGACGGCGCAGGCAGAGGACAGTCCCACCACCTCGGGCATTTCCGTGGCCAGGTCTGGCCTCCAGACACTGGGCCTGTCCCATGATTACTAAATGGAACAGGTGATGGGAGCAGTCCTTTTAGCATTGAAGTCTGTCTGGACCTTACACGTTAGGTTCCTGGAGTTTCTGGAGAAATATAATGGGCAAAAAGTCCCCGTTTCCCCACACACTTGTTAAAGGTCATGTGGCACCTAAGGGACACCCATCAGCTGTCACCTCCTCAGAGGCTATTTCCTGGTCAGAGAGTTTAGATCAGCTAAAAGTTCTAAAGACACACAGGACTAATTAGAATATTTTTTTAAATTAATTTATCCCTGTTACAGAATCCACAAGCAGAGTTAAAGCTGGGAGACGTGGTACCTGTTCCCACAGGGGTACCTGTCCGCCCCTTGTCTGCTGTATGAGGGCGACCGTGGAAAAGATGTCTTGAAGCACCATGCACACCTTAGAAGCACCTGTCTCATCCTGGAAAAACGAAAGACAAAACGAATCAGAGCCCTCCGTCCTCTCCTGCCTGTCAGCGTAAGAAACACTCAAACCCGGAAATAGTTTGAATGAGTTTATTTAGGCAAACCGATGGCAATTGCTGGGGAGCAAAACCTCAAGGAGTTGAGAAGATACCCCGGAAAACACTTTCACACGCTGCTTTATGCCTTATAATCAGAAGAGAAGAGGCCAGTGAGTTACCTTAGTGACAGATCAGGGAGGCGGGGCAAAGCCAAGAGGAGACTTCTGGGATTGGATGAAAGTAAAATGATGGACACACGCTCCTTCTAACAGGTGGATGCAGCACGGTTAACAGACAACGGTCGACAATGGACAGGGTAAGGATGACAGTGAGGGGAATGCCGTCCCCCTGTGCCCAGTGCCAGTGCTTTGGGAGGTCCGGAAAAGGCAACGTGACATTCCATAGGTGTGCTATCATAGACGCAAGAAGACAACAGACAGGCTTCGCTAAGGAACGGCTGACCTTTGTCAGGGAAGAGTCCAGCCCAGGACATGACTACTGCTGGGGCCTGCTGTGGGTCAGGAAGTTCTCATTTGAGACCCTCCTGTGTAGTCGTTTTAGATCTCCAAGGTTGTGAGGCCACTGCACAGGCCTCCCTGGGGCTTCTCAGGGCTGGTAAGTGGACAGTCCTGCTAGTGTGCATGTCTTTATTCTTATTTTAGAGCCAAAACAATAAGCAGAGGTGCCATTTACTGACCCTCCTCAGGAGGCAGCAATGGCCAGGGGAGGACCTGGAACAACTCGAAGGTTCCGGGGGAGGGACAGTGGGCCTGTTACCTGCCCCTCACTCTTGGGGCCCCTCGGCGCCCGCTGCCCACCAGCAGATGCTGCGGCCTCACGCGCCCCCCCCCCAGGTGCCCCCGCAGCCCTGCAGGCCCACAGGTCTGCTGCTTTGGACAGAATGAGGCAGCACCTGCGGTTTGCAGATCAGAGCTGAGGCTGACACAACTTCATTTCCGTTTTCTCAACTACTTTTTTTCTGTGTGTTTGGCTTGGTTTGGACATTTTTTTACCCTCTTTTTCTGCCCTAAGAAATGCCTGCAATCTCCCCTCTGCACAACCCCCATCCCTGCACCCCCCACCCTCCCTCCATACTGGGCCTGCAGCCTCAGGTGAAGGACACGGTCATAACTGCTGGACACGGATGGGCCGGGGGTTGCCATGTGACTCTACAGGGGCCGCTGTCACTTTTCTGTTACTGGTACAGGGACACACAGTGAGCAGTAGGACAAGAGTCCTATTGGCCCAGGACTGCTAGAGGCCGTCACCACCGGCCAGCTTGGAGATTCTGATGAAGGGCCACATCGCAACCGCAGACAGTGGACCCAAAGGGAGGTGGGCAGGGGGAGGAGGAGGAGGAGGAGGAGGAGGGAGGGAGGGGAGAGGAGGAAGGCAAGGAGGAGCAGAGGGAAGTGAGGAGAGAGGCTCATTAAAGTGCCACTGTCTGAACTTCATTTGCGCAGAAGCCCCTCCCTGGGAAACAGTCAACACATTTCCTTGTGCTTGAGGGAGTCTAATTTAGGGTTATTTCCCTCACAGCCGAAGGAGCCTTCATGATCTCCACATCCTGAACCCAATTAATGGCAGGAGAGACAATGGGCTGATAATTTACTTTACACTAATTTGTAAGTTGCTCGTGGCTCAGCACGCCATCTCCTCACTGCAAGGTCAATTCGGACTTCGAAAGGACGCTGCAGACGGTTCGCCCTCCTGCCATTCTCCATCTGTGTCTTTTTGTTTTTTTCTTTTCCTCACTCTCCCTTTTTCATGAAGTTTATTCTTATGGCAGCAATGTCACTACAGGTAGTTAACCAGTTATTCATAAAGAGGGAGGCCCAGGGACTAGACACGGAGCTTCATAAAGTGGGGGACAGAGCCTGCTTGCTTCTCCAGGAAGTACAGCTTCACACTCCAGGGGATTAACACTCCCCCTGACCCCCCTGCCCCGCCCCCCGCACCAGCACAAGAGTGTTTGAGGGGCACAGGGGCCAGTGCTGGACCATACAGGCCTGTCAGTCTAACTAGGGGATGAACCCATCAGAACACCTGCCAAAGCTTGGGAAGTTGATTGGTTATTTTGAAAATGTCCTGCTTATAACACCAGGGGGACAAAGGAGGTCTCTCCCTCTCTCTCCTCCCACTCCCCCCTCTCTTTCTCTGTCTCTCTCTCGGTAACGCACTCACCCATCAGTTCACACACTGTCTCACCTGGGAATGTGGACCATGTGGGTCTAGCAGCTGCTGGGTCCGCAGTAGATAGCATGGGCAAGCTTTTCTATGAAGCAGAAACTCTGGACACTGGCTTTTGTTTTGACCTTGCTGAGGACACGGCTTAACCTTTTCCATGATGGCTAGCCATGGGTGGGGCATTCGAAACCCAGGGGTATCTTCTATTTCCCCCAGAATAAACCTTGACACATTGTGATCTCCATGCGTGGGTCCTTGGAACACCTTTCTCACGACCCCATGGAAGAGTCTGCTTTCCACACAAAACTTGAGGTTTTGTGTTTTACAGAAAAATTGAGCAGAAAGGACAGAGTTACCCTATTATAATTAGTGAGGGGGACCAAAGTTTTACCACCCCAAGGCATGACTTTTGGAGTATGGATTTTAAGCTGATTATTAAGAAAGAAAATAGAAATAACCTTTGACCCTCGCCCTTACGTGCCAAAAGGAATCCAGATAGAAAAACCTGTTTAAAGGAAGGTGGCATCTGTTTAGCACTGACTCGGACAGAGAGACTGCATGCTGGGCAGGACCGAGGATGGAGAACCACCCAGGGCCAGGGAGAGGCCGCTCCAGGTCTCCTGGGCAGGGCCGTGTTGCCTGGGCACCCAAGCCTGTGCCTTGCGGATGCTCTGTCCCCAGTCTGCAGGTCTTGCTCCTGGCCCCAGATGCCCACCCCTCCTGCAGAGAGGCCTGAGAGGCCAGGCGGGGTTTCCAGGTTCCCTTTACTCAGGCTTTTGGTGCAGCCGCTCTCTGCCTGTGGGCCCCTAGTGCGGGCAAGTCACTTCACACGGGGACAAGGGCATGGGAGGCCAGGAGTTGATGGAAGGGCATCAGCCATGATGGCGGCAGGAGGAGGCTCTGACACTGAGCACACACAGGCTAGCAAGATAATTGGATATGTGAAAAAGGCTTCTTTCTACTCACTTCCAGTACCACATTAGGGGTGGGGCCGGGGGAAGGCAGACAGAGCGCAGTAGAAGTCAGAATGGCAGCAGTGGGAGGTGCTGGGCCAACAGGCCTGTCCGTATGACCTGGGGAGAGAAGGGATTGGTTGGGAGGTGGACCTACCGAAACTGTGAGAAAGCACCTGGTCCCTTTCCACCTGAGCTGATACAGACCCAGGGGACAAAGAAACACTCTCTTGCCCACCTGGTGAATGCACTGGTCAGTGCATTCACAGGACCTTGCAGCTCTAGAAGCTTCATGGCCACTGGCAGTGGTGGCCCCACATGAGGGAAGAGGAGGGAGCCTGAAGCTGGACAGCAGCCAGGGACAAGCTAAGCTGCCTTGATGACTGCTCAGCAGCTGCCTACGGGGCCAAAAGGACAGTAGTTTACATGGTGACAGACGTTCTGCACACCACCTTTGGTTTGGTCGATGTGAGGACAGCTGGGCTTTGCCCCGGTTTCCCGGACAATACGGGCATTGACACAAGCACCTGCCATTCTCCCAGACCAGGCAACATATGAATAAGAAACCCCACTTTTGTTAGTAAGAGCATCATACTACAAATGAAACGTTTCCGACCAGGAAAAATCTAGTAAAACTGTTTGTTGGATGCCCCTCTTGCATCCCATGGTTTCTGGGGGGCCCATCAAGAATTCCTTTGCCACATGCTTACGCCTTCTCATCTACCTGTGAATTGCCTGCTTTCCCTTTGAAGTCCCAGACCCCTGGTCCCAGCTTCTTAGTCCAGAGTGGCATGTAAGACTCAACTGCCCAGTGCATCCTGGGGTCTCATTTTATTGAAACTGAAAAGCTGACATTCATGCTGCCTGTCACATGCCAGACCCAATAAGCAGAGACGGACTGAATTTTTATGGGTGCTTTATTCAGATGACCAGCTGTTGGGAACCACCCTGCCTGGTTTTGGAAACTGGAATCCCTCATGGCTAAGGCTGAGTAAAAACCTTGGGACCATCAGCCATTAAGGAGACAAAGCTTATCTTCCTTGTAGGGGTGTCAGCTCTGCTCCCTTTTACTTCACCCTGCTTGGCCCCAGGCAGATGACTGGTTAGCCAATGATGGGTCAGATTCCTCAAAGGAGGGACAACCTGAGACAGGCATAGTCATGAAGGAGCCCTCAGGGAAGGAGTTGGGGGGCAGCTATAGAGAAAGGGGGTGATGGACCCTCACCCCTTGTCTTTGACAGAGCCTGAGTCCTCATTCTGTCTGCGAGAAGTCTCCTAATCTCTTGGCTGCCTTAATACCCCTACTTGATTTAAGCCTGAAGCACTGCCTTAAGCCTAAAACAATGCTAGAGGTGGGTGCGGTCCTGTGCTGGAAAGGGTGGGTTCCCTGGGGTGATCAGGATTAAGAAAGAATGCATAAAATCCTATAAAACTTACTTTGCTCATACCCTCAATCTAAATTGTTATGATAAGGGTCCAAGCATGAAATGAGTTTGTTTCCCAAAGTTTCATGGCCCTTTAGCTAACTGACCCTGACTCAAAATAAACCCTCATAGTTCTTTGAATGTTATCTATTGTTTGATCCTTACTGCCTGACAATGATTGATGAGCTTTACCTGTATTCCTGTGCAAATTGAACCCAATAAAAGCCCATTGAGGAACAGGCTCCTGGCCCTTGTCCTCAGAGAGATGGGCCACCTTTCCTCCCCAAGCAGATCATGTCTTGGTGGACTTGTTCTCATCCTCGGTGGACAGTGGGCTCTGCGGGTGGAATCCACCCTTACTCCCACCCCGCAGCCGGTGAGCTGACAAGACAGTGGGTTTATACCCTAATGGACCGTCTTCCATTTCCCTCCAAGCCAGCCTTTTTATAACAGAGAACAGAGTGCAGCGAGGGGGTTTGAAATTCAGGTAAAATTAGATTTTTAGAAAACCCTGCAGCATTCTCGTCTGGGTGGTTAGCTGCTCCTTCCAGAGTGGGCATCTGTCTCTCCCTGGAACGCCATGGGCTCGGATGCCTCCAAGTTGTGCCCCAGGAGGTCGGCTGTCTCTCCCGGGAGTGGGGGGCTGTACCTGCAGTTCCTGAAACAATAGCTTTAGCATATTCGTTACCTACTGGGCTTATTCACTGTTTACTAAAATTTTCCAACTCTCGAATCCCCTATCCGTATGTCTCCCCAACACGTATATCCATATAAATTTTAGACTGTTTCTCGTATTAACCTATCTCATGTTAATCTGATTATTAGCCCAGCTAGAAGAACTTAGAAATGTAGGCAGAAAGTTACGTTTCACCCCTTACCCCTATTATTAACATCTCGTGTTTCTGTGGTACATTTATTACAATTGATGAGTCAGTATATTAACACATTCCATGGGTTTTGACAAATGCATGATGTGTCCCCATCATTACTGTGTCACACAGAATGGTGACACGCTGGCCCGAAAACCCTGTGCTCTGTGTGTTTGTCTCTCCCACACTCAACTTCTGGTGACAATTCATCTTATCACTGTCTCCATAGTGTTGTCTTTTCCAGAATGTCATAGAGGAGGAATCATATAGCATGTAGTCTTTTCAGATTCCCTTTTTCCACGTAGTAATTTGTGCCTAGGGCTCCCCCAGCCTCCTCCAGGCTTTGTAACAGGGAAGTGCTTGCTTTCTCCGGCAGCCTTCAGGCTGATAGCTCCTGCTAGGGACATCGCTAATTAACTAGGGGAATTTCGCTGGAGGCTTGAGTTTTTGCAGAGCAGCCCCTAGCCAGAGGGTGCTTCCCCCATGGCAAAGAGGTAGGAAACCTGCACAAAATAATGACTGTTTATCAGAGATCTATACTACAGGGATCTCCAGATTTGCAGGGCTGAGGGGTCAAGGGACCTCCCAAAAAAGAAAGGGATTTAGAATTTCTCACCTTTCCTTGGGTCCCTTTTCAAGACCTGGGACCCAGCTGCCCACAGTCCCCACCTGCCTCTTGCCTCACCTCTCCTCACTTCCCTTGACACAGAAGTACCTGAATTTTGAGCTTTCTTAAGATGGATTTGAGAATTAGTTTCCTGGTCTTCTCCAGCTAGGCCTTCTTGATCAATAAGCTTTTCTTGCTCCAAACTCTGATCTATTGAAAAAATGACCTTTCTTTTGAAGCATCGGGCACATGAACCACGTCCCTGTAACAGCTGGATGGCTCATTTCTTTTTAGCATTAAATCATATTCTGTTGTCTGCTGTACCAGTTTGTTTATCCATTCACTGACTGAAGGATGTCTCAATGGCTTCCCATGATGAGTAAAGCTTCTATTGCTTGTATGACCTCTTACATTATGTCCTTCCTGCCCTACTTTGAGAGCTGCTTCTCATTTTTCAAAAGCCATTCAGATGTCATCTGCCTGATGGAGCGTTCCCAACGCCCCCAGATGACGTAAATCACCCCATGTTTCTCTCATAGCGTCACCCCATTCTGGGGTGGCACCTGTGTCTGTCGTATTCACGGCGAACCCTTCCAGGACGTCTCACTTTCTACTGAGTTACTTAACCTCCCTTTGCCTCAGTTTCCTTGTTTGTAAAAGGAAATAATAGGGTTATTAGGAGAATTAAATAAGAACGTATATATTTCTAAATATTTATATGTAGAACAGTCCCTGACACGCAGTCTATGCATATAAATTTTAGCTATTATCTTTTTACTAATACCAATCTCTGTAACCAAAGCAACTAGCATGTAAGTGCCACATAATAATTTTAAATCTATAACTTCCTCGTGGTGTTGGTAGTATGTGACTGAAAGTGATTTAAAGTTTAAAATAATGTTAACTCTGCCAGAATCTTAGCACCTATGTTGTAGGCTTTCTCACATGACTGCTCACCCAGTTCAGTGGACCAAGGAAACTGGGCGGAGCTTCTGTGAGCAGACCTGACCCAGGATGCCCGCTGACCGGGCGGAACAGGCAGGAGAACCTGGACCTCCACCACTTCGTAGGACCTGAAACTGTATTTCTCACTCTTCTGACTGGATTCATCCCTTAGGAACTGACGCAAACTCTAACCACACAAACTCACAGGGCTCCAGGGAGTAATCTAGAATGCTAACATTTTTCATGAACTCTGATGGCCAAGGGCAGGAGGGTGATCGAATTCCCTGACCTGTAGGAAGAGGGTCGCATGGCCACACCCCGGTTCCCCAAACTTGCGAAGCCCATGTCCCACTTGTGCAGGGGTGAGGAGAACATTGGGGAGTCCCGCACATCCCTCCTTTCAGCGGGTCTCGCGAGCCTTTAAATAATCCAGCTGTCCCTCATTTTCACTTACGAAATGGGGACGGACACACCTACTTCTTAGCGTGGTTGTGGGGTAAGTAAGGAGGCACTTGGTACCAGCAGACAGCCTGCCCAGCTCCCTGGTCCTGGCCATTGGCCCCGTAGGCTGGTCCTGAGGACGCAGACCCAGCCCCACTGTGGAACACTCGCTGGGGGTCACCCATTGCGCAGTCCATCCTCGCAGTTCCCATAGATCCAGCGTGTCGCTCACAGCCACCCCACCTGGTGACCTGGTGCTTACCTATAACCAGCTTTTCCAACACTGAGCCAAAGATTAAAGTATTTTAAAAAGTAAATACCTTTGGGCCACAACAGCACTGAGACTTAACTACTTTGTACATGAGCTTTGGTCCCTCGTTTGGGACTGTCCTTCCGCTACCCTCCCCCCAGATCAGAAGACTACAATTAATTATCTCATCTTGCTAAGTCATTAAACATGCATTTGCTGAAGGCATTTCCCTTCCCCTCTCACCTTTCCTGAGATTTTATCCTAATTATTGATGTGCTTCCCTTCATTAGAGCTCAGGTTTCTCCGTGAGCCTTGCATTTGGCTACCGTGTGTAGCTGGCGGCCCTGCAGTGGGTTCCGTGCCTGCCGGCTGCGAGTCCCCTTCCTGTCCCTCCACTGCAGAGAGCTGGCGGCAGCGAGGCCCAAGCTGCATGGTGGGTCCTGAACAACCTACTCTCACCCTGCGTGGGAACTGAACAACCTACTCTCACCCTGGGTTCCCTGGGAGGAAGACCCAGATGGAGTCTTCCTCCCGGGCCGTGGTCTGCAGGATGGCAGCTGTGTCAGCACAGGGATGGAAGTGAGGGCCCAAGGGGAGAAACAGGAAAGGAGTGAGAGGCAATACAGAACCTGTTGCCATGCCAGCCACTGCTCCAGTGGCCAGGGCTCCACCCACTCAGGTGCTCCTTTGCTGCAGGTGCTCCACCCATGGAAGGTACTCCCTCTGCATCAGGTTCTCAACCTGATCAGGTGTTCCACCCACATCAGGTGTTCCACCCACACAGGTGTTCCTCCACATGGGCGCTCCATCTGTGGCAGGTGTGCTTCCCACACAGATGCTCCATCCATAGCAGGTACTCCACCAGCATCAGGTACTCCACCAGCATCAGGTACTCAACCCACTGCAGATGCTCTGCCCACAGCAGGTGCTCCCTTTGCCTCGGGTGCTCCACCCACATAGCGCTTTACCATCAGGGGCTCCGCTGAGGCAGCTACTCCACCTGTGGCAGACTCTAAGGAACGTCCTCAGAATATGCGGCTCTGACCTGGTCTCTCCAGGGGATGTCAGAGCAGAATTGTCCCTGGGCTCTGGTCGCCTGTCCATCAAGGAGGACCTCACAGGACGTACCTCCTCAGTTGCCATTTTGGGTAGCAGGAGTGTAAGCAGCCTCACAGGGGAGGGGAAACCTCAGCATCTCAGGCTGGAGCACTGAGGAGCCCGGGGCAGGAGGCACGAGGTCCACGGCGAAGGCGCTGCCGGGATTGGCAGCCTAAGTTGGCGGCGCCCAGCGTGGACCTCAGGGATCTGTGGGGTGCACCGGGCGTAACGTTGGTACAGACGCCCTCAGTCCATCAATGTTCTACTTCCCATCTAGTTTCACAAATCTCACAGCCCTTTCTCAATCCCGTATCTGATGCTACTCATCTCCAACTGAAGTGCAGACGGACAATAACAGGGATGCCGAGCACCAATAATGACACTCTGGGTGCTGTCCATCACATCAGCGGACATCGTGAAACTCGCCACTGTAAAGTGAACCCGTATTTAAAAACTCCAGCAGACACACCAAAGAGGAGTGTGGAATTGGGGAGGAATTCGGTCATTCCACAAGGCAGCGATGAGACGCTCTCAGTCACAGGCCTTAGGAGAGTTTGCCCAGAGCACAATACCCACCCCGATGCTGCCCCGGGAGGCAGGGCCAGCCTGGACACAGTCTGCACTGGCTCTGAGTGGGGAGGAGGCGGAGAGAGTGGCAGGGTGCTGCCCTGCACTGTTGGGAAACACCCTGCCTGGTTCCAGGAGCTGTAACCCACCCCCTCCACCCGCCCCCATGGCTAAGGCTGAGTGAGCGACCTTTGGACCAGAAGCCACTAAGGAGACAAAGCTTATCTCCCTAGCAGGGGCACCACCTCTGCTCCTTTTTCTTCACCCTGCCTGGCCCCCAGTGCTTGATTGGTTAGCCAATGATGGGTAAGATTCCCCAAGGGGGTACCACCTAAGACAGGCATGATCACGTGGAGGCCCCAGGGAAGGACTTGGGGGGCTATAGCAAAAGGGGGTGATGGACTCTCACCCCTCAGCTTTGACATAGCCTGAGTTCTCATTCTGTCAGCAAGAAGTCTCCTAATCTCTTGGCTGCCTTACTTTCCCTGCTCAACCTAAGCCTGAAACAATGACAGAGGGCAGTGCAGCCCAGGGCTGGAAAGGGCGGGTTCCCCAGGTGATCAGGCCTAAGAAAGAATACATAAAATCCTGTGACATCTGCTTTGCTAAGAATGCTCTCAAATAAATGATAAGCATCCCAGCAGGAAATGAGTTTGTTTCCCAAAGTTTTGTAGCCCTTTAGCTAACAGATCCTGACTCAGAATAGGCCCTCGTAGTTCTTTGTATGCTATCTATTGTTTGATCCTTACTGCCTGACAATGATTAATGAGCTTTACCTGTATTCCTGTGTGAATTGAAAGTCAATAAAAGCCTGTCAAGGCGAGGGTCAACCTGCTCTCCCCTTGAGAGAGTAGCCGTGCCAGCCCTTTTCCTCCACAGGACTCGGTAGTCCGCGTGAATGTATCTCGTATCTCATCCATAATGCCGAGGACACTGCAGGCTGGTGTCCAAGTCACTGCACGGCAGAGTGCTTCGGGAAAACCATTTCCTCTGATCCAAAGGGAGCATTTGCATGTATTTCCAGTACCACTAAAGTGGAGCCAACATTTAACGTGCAGAGTCCCAGAGGGGAGGGAGTTGACTTGCACACTTAGCACGTTGGGGCCAATCGCGTGTTAGAAGGGCAGGAGGAGATGGCGCTCAGCGTGCAGGCAAGCGTGAAAGGCCGAGCATCTTCAGAAATCAAGCACTGACCCTGGCAGCAAGGTGGTTGGTCGGGTCTTGGAGCAAACCTGACCTCCGCTCTCTGAGTTGAGCAGAAAGAACACTGTGCAGGTTCCTGAGGAGGAGCAGCCCTCCGGACAGAGGGGAATGTGAGCCACTCCCCACATCCACAAAGGGTGCGGGGCTCCAGGTTCCACCAACGGCAGCTTCTCGTTCCAAGACGTTTTCAGGAAGAGGCACAACGTGGCAGGTGTTCACCTGAAAAGGGTCGGCCAAAAGCCTTGAAAACAAACCTTCGAAGTTTCTGGGGGAGAATGGATCTTGTGATATTTCCCTGTGCAATTTCCAACTAAAAACAGTGAACATTTAGGCACAGGTGATGTCCCTGAGATCAAGGCGGAGCAGGACGGGGCCTGTGAAAGACAGTGGCCAGAGGGCCTGTCTGTGGAGAGAACTTGAGGTCTGCGGGTGGATCAAGGCCAGGCCTGGGGCTGGGTGGGCCACAGCCAGACAGGAACATGGGGAGGCTGGTCCTCCTCAGACAGTGAGGGAAGCAAAGGCAAGATGAGGCATTGAGAGAGGAGCAGGCAAGGCCAAGTCATTAAAAAACCAAGGTGCCCTGGCCGGACAGCTCAGGTGGTTACAGCACCATCCTAATCCAGCAAGGTTGCAGGGTCAATCCAGGGTCAATCCAGGGTCAAGGCACGTACGAGAAATCAGACAGTGAATGCAGAAATATCATATTTGTCCGTGCATAACGCGCACTTTTCGCCCAAATGTTTTCATGGGACAATAGGGATGCGCATCATATGTGGCTGTAATGATTACATGGCATGGGTACAAGGATCCCGTGTATAATGCACACGGAAACCTAGGTGTGCATCATACACGACAAAATGCACAAGCAGAAGAACAAATAAATCTCTCTCTCTCTCCCCTTCGCTCCTCCCTCCTTTCTTTTCCTTTCCTCTCTCTCTCTCTCTCAAATCAATCAGTAAATTAAAAGTTAGAGAAACGAAGGCAGTTTAGAGGCTGCCGTGCCATATTGACAAGAACCTACCGAAGGCGCATCTGTGGCAATGAGGGATTTAGCAGCAAGCTCTGGGTATATCTGGCTGCAGCTCAATCAGCATGACTGGAGAGAAGGGGAGAAAGCCATGATTATACTCTCCTCCATTAACGACTGAGAAGTTAACCTTTGCATTTCTGGCATTGAACACGTTGCAGAAAGTTCAGGCTGAGCTTGACAATAATAGAAAAAGTAAGACTGGGGAGAGAGAGGGGATGAGTGTCCTGGGCGGCATCCACGCAGCACCAGCCTGCCAGCTCGGTGTAAAGTGACCCTCTCCCTTCCCGAAATTCCCCTCGGGGGGATTACAACACAATTACGAGTTTGTAATACGCTTTGTCATTGACCCGTTGGCCGGGGAACCAGAGGTGGGAGGTGAATGCGCATCATGGAAGACACATTCCAGCTGAGAAAAACGAGGGGCTCTGGACGTTATCAGCTTCCAGTAAGCTAATTAAAATTATAAATGAAGAGAAAAGACTATAAACTGGCTCTTCAGAGCCAAGGGAAAGTGCTACCTGGAGGCATAATTTATTACAGCCCTGGTGGGAAGAGTGCTGCAGAGCGACCAGAAACCCTCGTCTCAATTAGACTCCGCAGCATTTTAAACTGAAACCACTGAAAACACCACGGGCGCCCGACGCAGTGGATTCACCACCCGCCTGAAGCTTGGGTACAGACTGTCATAAGTGGGTGAAGGCTGATATTTGCTGAGCATTGTTCAGAAGCACATTAATGCTGGGGGACGCTTCACTTCATTGTGGTGACAGTGCGGTGGGGTCGAACACTGGGGTCCTCATTTTACAGAGGGAAAGCAGATTGTAAAGGGTCAGGGAACGAGCCACACTCAGCCTTGTCACCTGGTGTGACGGTGAGGAGTCCAGGGTCTGGCTAGCACGGGCACCGGCATGTGCCTGCGGGACGCGTGAGGATGAGCCAGCCGACAGAGCCACAACTCTGGGTCGCAGCTGGGACTGCCTAACGCCCAGCCGTGAAGGGCCCTGCTCTGTCGCTGGTTGTGACTAGGACTGTGCAACACAGTTTGAGACGAGAGTGTCGTAGCATGCACCTTCAGCAGCCACTGAGAAAAGTCAGCCACATGTACCAGTCTTTTCGTTGGTGCTTTCCCGGTCTAACAGAACCATCCAAGCACTGGAGAGAGTGGGTGGACTTGCTGGGTAGCCCTTCCCTCATTTTCCGAACCAAAAATCAGTCTCTCTATTCCAGATAGGTTTAAAAAAATGATTAGAGGAAATGTACATTAACACATTAGCTGCAAAAAACCCCTCATCGTTACGAATAAATTAAACTCCAAAGCATTCCACCACCAGACAGTCATGGCAGTGTTTAAGGGGGGAAAAAGAAAATAAATCGTGTTTACAGGAGACAAAAATGAAACCTCCTCAGAAAAGTTTCAAAATATAAACTGTGAAAAAAAAATAAGATCAGCGTTTTGCAACACAGGAGATGCTGCCACAGTCACCAGCAGGGGGAGCCCTCCCCCACTTTTTCTGACACATCTTCCAGGAGCAGTCCCCTCGGTTCCCCTCGGTGCGGTATCAGTCAGGAGCAGGAGGAGCGGATGCGAACTCGAGGTGGCATCAAACACAACCGGCAGGAGCAAGAGAGATTTCCCCCTACTCTGCGCTTACCTGCTCTCTCCTCCTCCCCCTCCTGCTCCTCCTCCTCCTCTTCCTCCGTCAGTGATCCCCGGGGAGGCGCCTGGCCCAGACCTCGGGGCTGACAGAAGCTTCGCATTTCAGATCGGTTCACTCCCACGGCTGGAACGATTTGTTTGACTGATAGTTGCACCAGAACATGGTCCAGGACACACTTGTGTCTCACACTGACAGGCCCCCAAATGCACAGCCTAAATCAGATTAAACCAAGGCTCATCCAGGTGGGTGCTGTGCAAGAACCCACACAACCACAGTAAGCCAAAACGCACTTTGCTGAGCAAACATTCCCTGAACAGCGGTCACTCACTGCGATGAGGGATTCCAGGCACTTGTATGGAGTGGAGGCAGAGCAAGGCACCAGCACCGCCCTTCCGGGTCCCGCCATCCAGTAAAAATCAAACACAGAGGTTCGGGTTTGTTAACGTCTCAGTAAAGTGATATTTTAAAATCCATACAAATGACAGTGAGGAGAAACCTCATTTCAGGTGGCATGGCAGGGGAGCGATCCTGACCAGCCTTCCCAGGCAAAAGCAGCTAAAAGCACTAAATAAAATATGGAAGTCAGCTTTTCTTTAAACCAATATTTTATTAAGGCACCACAGGCTCTGAAAACGTGCCAACAATAAAATCACTGAATCAGCACGTAGTGAGCATGCTTGCATGGCAACCGCCCAGCTCAGCAAGGTCGCCCACCTCTCGTTTCAAGAGCCAGCGGTGCCACTCAGCCATGCCCTCTCTTCCCTCAAGTGGACTTGAAACCACAGGCCACTTTCGGCTGATTGGACACAAGCAGTGCTTGTTGCTCTGGGGCCTGGCTGCTTTCTCTCAGTCATGAGATTCACCTGGGTCGTTGCCCGTGCCATGTACCTCGACTTCATTGTTGTGTGTACTCCATTGTGTGCCCATGGCCCATAATGTAGACTCGTTCACTGAATTGTCAAAGGACATTTTCCACAATGCTTAGCTATTGTGGATAATGTTTCTATGACAAATATTATATATATGTGTTTATATTGTAAGTACATGGGGGACTCCCCCAAAATGGAATTACCTTCTGGAGGGTGGGCCCCTTGTAGGACAGGCTTCCCCCACTAGGTGAGTGTTCTAGGATCCCATCTGTAGCAGTGTGCCAGCTGGCATTGTTGTGAGAGGCTGTGTTCATCTTCAGTGAATTTTTTTTGAAGACCCTTTCAATGCATTTGCCCATTTCATGACAGGTGATTTATGAGTGTACCTGCCTACACAGCACTGAGTGCAATAACTAAATTTATTCAGGATACGAAGATCCAGGATTCTACCTATTGGAGGGGGAGTCATGAACACCAAAGGGGAGATGCTAGAACAAACTCTGGTGTTGGGTTGGAGTTGGAGATATCAGTGTGAATTCATGGTTTTCTTTTTTTAAGAAGATTTTATTTTATTTATTTTTAGAGAGAGGGGAAAGGAGGTGGAAAGAGAGGGAGAGAAACATCAATGTGTGATTGCCTCTCACATGCACCCTACTGGGGACCTGGCCTGCAACT
This sequence comes from Tonatia bakeri, assembly GCA_004024845.1. NCBI lineage: Eukaryota > Metazoa > Chordata > Mammalia > Chiroptera > Phyllostomidae > Tonatia > Tonatia bakeri. The sequence continues at coordinate 57,440 of PVIA01007431.1, forward strand.
CAGGCATGTGCCCTGATGGGAACCGATCCTGTCACCCTTTGGTTCACATGCCTGAGCTCAGTGCACTGAGCCACCCCAGCCAGGGCCGGATTCATGGGTTTCAATGCATAGAGATAAATATAGATAAGGGTGTGTGTGCGTGTGTGTGTGTGTGTGTCTATAAACATACATACATTCCCTGGGTTTTCCACTGTATGTGAATAGTTTCACTTCTTCCTTTCCAGTCTGAATACCTTTTATTTCATTTTCCTGCTGAGGTTCCCTGAGTAAGAGTCTAACACAGAGTCAGACGGAAATGTAGAGAGCAGACATTTTTGGTTTGTTCTTGACATTGGGGAAAAGCATTCGGTCTTTCACCATTGATTATGGTGTTCGTTGGGTTTTTCTGTGGAGCTGTTGTCAGGTCGAGAAAATTTCTCTCTGTTTCTCGTCTGCTGAGTGTGTGTGTGTTTTTATCACGAAAGGGCACTGGATTTTGTTAGATCCTTCCTCTGATCTGTTGAGATGATTGTGCATTTGTGCTTTACTTTTTAAATAAGGTCCCACTTTCAGTCTGTTTTTTCTCTGTGATTTATTTCTCTGTGATTTATTTTCTCTGTGGCTCTTGTTGCTATTCCTTAAAGCTCACACCTTCCTCACGCAGCCCCCAGGTCTCTGAATCCCATCTTGCACCCCTGTCATCTCCGACACCATTGTCAGATTAGTGTGTCTCTACTGGCTCTCGCTTTCTATTGCCACCGTAACAAATTATTGCAAGGTTGGCATCTTAAAGCAACACCCATTTATTATCGCACAGCACCGCAGTCAGAAGTCTGGGCCACGGGGCTCAGCTGACTCTGGGCTCCGTGCCTGACAAGGTTGAGCTCAAGGTTGGCAGGGCTGCGGTCCTGTCTGGAGACGCTCGGGACAAACCCACTCTTGAGCTCATTCCAGTCACCAGCAGAACTCAGTACCATGTGGCTGTAGGACAGAGGTCCCCGTCCTGGCTGGCCATCAGCAGGGGTCATTCTCAGCCATCCAGAGGCACCTGCATTCTCTGTCCTGTCACTTCTCCCCCATCTTTAAAGCCAGTAACAGGGGGTCCAGTTCTTGTCACAGTTCACATCCTGAGGAAATTCTTTCAGGTGCTCCTTTTCCTGGACTCAAGTAGTTTCCTCAGGGGCTTCTGTCCATCATTGCTCAACTCAACACTGGAGGGAGACCCTCCGTGCATCTGCAGAGCTCTCCCTCTCCCCCCCGCCCCCACACACACCTCTCTCACCACCTCTCTGCTTTTCTTCCCACAGAACACTCACCACCTTGACCGCCCCGGGACCCTAGCAATGTTGGGTAACTTAGACCAGATGGCATTGATGTTGTTTCGAGCAAGAGCAATTAACCCACATTAACTTAAATAACTAATTTGATATTACTTAAGAATTAAATATTAAAAATGTAAATTCATACAGAGAATTCACTGACACCAAAGACCACATTCTTCAACATCAGTCTGAGGAATACCGATCCAAGGGAAGAACCCCAAAATCATTACTTCAGGACTGCTATGGGGTGAGCTGTGTCCCTTCTACAAAAGCTGTGCTGGTGCCCTAGCCCCCAGCGGCTCGACGTGGGTCCCAGTTCGGAGACAAGGTCTTCACAGAGGTAATGGGGTTAAAATGAAGTCATTAGGGTCAGTCTTATTTAACCCAATATAACCGGTGCCCTGATAGGTAGGAGAGAGATGGACGGACACACAGGACAAACGCCATTGGAGGGCCCAGTGGCCGTGTGGGAACACCAAGGCAGGGATGCCGCGGACGGATCCGCTCTCACAGCTCCAAGGGGAGGCGTGGTTCCAGACATCTCGCCTCCAGAAACGAAACAACACATTTTGTTCTGTGGCAGTTTGTCTCCAAAAAGAATGTGAATAAACCAGGTATTCAACATGTTCCTAATTAACAAGCCATAAAGATGTCCATTTTCTACACATTAATCGATAACTTTAAAAAAATTGTAACTAGCCCTGGCGGGCATAGCTCAGTGGATTGAGAGCGGGCTGTGAACCAAAGCATCACAGGTTCAATTCCCAGTCAGGGCACATGCCTGGTTTGCAGGCCAGGTCCCCAGCAACTGCACATTGATGTTTCTCTCTCTCTGTCTTTCTCCCTCCCTTCCCTCTCTAAAATAAATAAATAAAATATTTTTTTAAAAAGTTAAAAAAAATTATAACTAAAACCCCAGTGGGAATTTTGTGGAATTTGAGGCAACGATTTAAAGTGTTGTCTGAAAAGGCTTTAAGTGTTAGGAAAGTTGAGAGGTTGGGAGGAATAATAAATAGTGATGGTGGGCTGCTCTATTACCGTATATATCAAAACATTTTAAAGTTTAGTGATTAAAATACGGTCCCAATGTTGGATTTGTTCAAACATTTTTTTAATTTTTAAAGTGTTTTTGAAAATATTTTATCTATTTATTTTTAGAAAGGGGGAAGGGAAGGAGAGAGGGAAACATCAGTGTGTGGTTGCCTCTCATGCGCCCCCTACTGGGGACCTGGCCTGCAACACACGCGCGTGCCCTGACTGAGAATCAAACTGGCGACCAGCACTCAATCCACTGAGCTATATGCCAGCTTCGGTGACAGTCCACCTAGAAGTTCATGACGACATCATGATGAGGGCCCTGTTTCTCTGTGGCTGTCCCTTCTGCTCCACAAGTCCATCAGCACCCTCCTCCACTGGCCACCTCTCACGGGAGCAAAATGCCTGTCCAGACTGCCAGCACTTACCACTTGTCATTCAGACCCAGTGAGACACAGGGTGGTTCACATCACGTCCTGTATCCATCAGAGAAAAGCCCCATGCTTGCTTCTGACGGACCGTCCTGTCCACCGCCTACTCCAGTCCCAATGACAAGGTCAAGGATGTGGCTATTTCATTGTTGACCTTCTTTGAGCTACATGAAAGGGCTCTTCTTACACAAGGATAATTGGAACCATAACAAAAGGAACTCGAAATAGTGGGAAAGAAAGAGAGTTTGATAGAATTCGCCAGTAAAACCACCTTTAAAGAAGCACTTTCGATAACGAATTCAGCAGACTGAGGGCTACTCACACTTTTTATTAATCTTGTCAGTGTGATATGTGTTGCTCAGGAATCTGCCCATTTCTTTTTAGAAAAACTGTTCATTGTCAAATGGAGTGCCGTATATTGTTCCTTATCCTTTAAATATCTACCATACCTTTACTGATACCCTCTTATCCTTTTCTAAATTCCTGATATTCTTAAGTCATGCTTCCCTTCCCTTTCCTGATGCTCGAATAGCATTGCTACAGATTCATCAACTCTGCTATTTCTTCCGGGGAACCAGCTTTGGCTTTGACTGTCTTGCCTATTTTAAATTTGTTTTTCTTTTATTGATTTTAGCTCACGTCTTTCTTACTTCCTTGTTACATGGGTTTAGCTTCCATTTTTAAAAAATATTCTAACTTGTAAATTTAAAAACCTACACAATCGATTTTAGACCTTTTCTTTTTGCTAGTGCAAACATTTTAAGCTATATGTTAGCTTGTATACACTGCTCTAAGTACAGCCCATAAATTTGATGTGTTGACTTTTAACTATCATTTCGAAATATTTTCTATGGTCTTCTCTTTTTCTTTTTAAAAAATCTTATTTCAACCGGCAAATGGTGCTGGGGGCAAAGCTACAATAACAACAAGTGTAAGAAAGGGGCACAGGTCTTATGATCCTGGTGCCTGGTCTCCGGTTGCCCGCTGGCTCTTGGTCTTCGATGTTTAAGTTGGCGCGGGGAGGAGAGCAGGTCACCAACCCCGTCTCCACACCTTCCTCCCAGGTGCTCCGCCAGCCACGGCCTCGCTGCTTCCTCTCATCATCACAGGCCCTTTATCCAGCCCCACAGCCAAAGGTGAAAGTCAGAGAAAATGGGTGGTAGTTAGACTATCTGTGAACTTTGAACTTGGATGCCTCCGTCGCTCTGGGAAGTTGACACCCCTTTCCCTTCTTGGCACTGTCTCACAGAAGTCGTGCAGAACTTACAATAACCCAGCATGAAACTCCCAGGGGATGTGAGGATGAATTCCAAACATTCTCTTTTACAGCCACACACAATTAAGTAGACATAAAATAAACTATCAGATTTACCAAGAAAATAATTTGCTTAATGAGGCAATGATTCAGGATTATGGCACTGAATTTTACAATTATAAATACAATGAACTGAAAACTTTTTTTCCTTTGTCCTAAAATCGTTAGGTTTTTAGAAGTTATCCCCTGTACAATCTCACTTTGTTCCTTTGGGAAAGTTAATACTATAAAATCCCTTCCTTTGAATTGTTTCTGAATTCTTAACATTTGCATAAACCCTGCTCCTCAGAATTCTGCCATTAGGTGTCAGATAAAGTAATCCAGTTTTGGCCACATTAAACAAATTCATCGATACAGGTTAAATAAATTTCCCAGAGGTATATTGTTAGTGTGCACTAGTGTCAGGGCTGAAATCCAGGCCCCCCAAGTCCCAGGTGACTGCGCATCACCATGCAATGGGCCTGGGCTCTCAGGGGCCTCGGGACCACCGATGTTCCCTTCACTGTAGTCTTCGAACCACTTGTCTCCAAAGCCTGTGGTACTGGTTTAACATGCAGGTTCCCTGACATTAGTGGACCTTCCACAGCGGGATGTTTGGGGTATGGCTGAGGCACCCAAGTTACTTACAGATTTCCAGATGATTTTGTGCCCCTGCGCCGGAATGTGATTTCTGCGGACACGGGAGAACTGCTGTGCAGCCTCCACTCGGACACTCCCAAAGGAAGTGCTTTCTCCACCGATCGCCCGGCCAACTGTTGGGCAGAAGCTTTAAAAGGCTTTTGGAAAGCTGAGCAAAATCCCTCTTTTTATTACTTCTAACAAGAGGTTCTAACTTCTTGGAACAAAACAAATTTTTTTTTTTTGACATCTTTGGAGCTTGCATTGTCCAGATTTGATGAGCAGGCCATGTATGCTTTCATGTCAAGTGATGAATGACACCATTCTCCTTACTGGAGAACATGGAAGTACAAAGAACATTTTGTTCTTTTCCTGTGACCTGCTGACAGTGTGCTGTGTTCCCCAAGCTTTGAAGCTACTTTTTCATCATCACTCATTTTTGATTACTAAGTATCTCAAAGTTTAAATAGCAAGCAAGAAATCTGGCCATGACCCAGGTATCAAACCCAAACCTCAGCACCCCCTCAGATTGCCTCAGTGCAGCCTGCATCCCCGGTGTCCAGCACTGGACTCTGCCTCATCCCCTGCTCTGGACGTGCACCCTGCCCTGGGCCCTCGTGGTTCTGCTGCCTGGGGCTGACCGGTCCCCTGTCTTGCCATGTGGGCCCTTTCCCTCCTTGGGCAGCCGGGCTGCTGGCAACTCCCTGAAGGTCCTGGCTTCTTTCTCTGCTTCCGGACTAGATCCCCTGCCCACTGCAGGGTTTGGATCCGCTGTGGGGCAGGGGGCAGGGTGGGGTGTCCTGCGGGGATCCAGACGGCTCAATCCAGCAGGGAGAGGGGGCACTTGATCTGCCTCAGGGTGAACTCTGACCTGGGAAACAGGCGATGGAAAGGAAGTGACAGATTTGCCCCTTCCCATCTGCCTCCCCTGGTGGGTCCCAGGCACACTTCTCTTTACAGAACCTCTTGGGGAGCTTGAGCACAAAAGGGGACTTGGTGCAGAGCGCCTGTCCAGAGCGAGCCTTCTCTGGTATCCCTGCTCCAGGGGCTCCTGGGCTCGCTGCCTGGTCCAGCCTCGCCTCCGGCTGCACTCCATAGACCCAGGGAAGGCAGTGCCGGGGAGGGCTGGCCAGTGCACAGGAAATGTCTCCTCTTCTGCCCAGTATGGAATACAAATCACTTATTTCTGTGTGTGGAGCACTCTGCCTGAGCTCATGTAAACTCAGCCTTCATGACATTTTTATACGCAGCCATTCATGCTTTACAGTCTTCAGACAAAACGGTGAGAGTCCCCACCAGTGTCCTCACTGGTGAGCAAAACCGCTTAGGTCATTGAGTTTCTTCAGTCTGTATACAGATAAAAGACGGATAAACTGACACTCATCTGCTACGGGTTTTCAAAATGTTTCATGTTATCTTGCCAAGACTTCTGCTCTCTTTAAATTTATTTTTTTGTAGGAGGGAGAACTTTAGTGTGGTCACAATGTTAAAAGCTTAAATAGATATCTCTAATTTTTCTGTCTGCCAATAAAGAGTGCCATCACATCAAGCCCATCTATTACTTTGATATTTGGCATCATGTCTGCCTGTGTCTGTATTTCTAAATTTAGGTATACAACATTAGGCCTACCTAATTTTAATACATTTTGAACATTAAGTTCAAAATTGCAGGTAGTTCAAATTACAACATGCAGTAACTTCCAGGCTTGGTGTGTGTAGTCTCACGGATGCTCCACGTCTGTGCGCATGTCGACACGGTGTCGCTCTGTCAGGGGCGTCACACCTCCTGATGCTCCGTGCTGCTGACCAGTCTGTGAGGAGCAGACTCTTTCTCCACAAACAAAGACTCAAAGGCCACTCAGTGATGCTCGGTGCAAGGGGAGCGCACACGGACAAAGGTCACGGCTTTCTTGGAAGAACAGAAGCAGGTGGTGCTGTGTGGACAGGATCGGGACGTGTCGCTGGTGTGTGGTGGGCGCTGATGGACAAGGAAGCAGATGCAAATCTCCTTTGCTGTTGAAGCAGCACTGACAACTGACATGCTGACACGCAGGGTGTCAAAGACCCTGAAAGCCTTTCCTTGGCCGATGGCATCCAAACTGTGAACCCAAATCCCCCGAATCGTGACGACTGCCACCACGGGGACCCCGGGCTTTGTGAGGTGCAATGAAGTAGCGTATACAGAGCTACGGAAACCAGTGAAATAGTCTGTAGAGCTCCAGAAAGTAATGAGGCAGGTACTAAAATGAAATGTCACGATGAAACTTCCCTACCGTCTTGGACTAAAACTGGTGCTTGGTTTCTTTCCTCGGAACAGCGTGCTCAGTGGTGCATTTCGTGGGCAATATCAGCTCCAGGATCAAGCCTGCCCTGCCACACCCGCCCCCATTACAGACACAGAGTGTTGTGGACCAATGGTGATGTCAGCAACCCTCTGTAAGCATCTGCTTTCCCATTTCATCTGTGCTAGGTCATAAAGAACCTCTTAGTTTTTAAGCCATTCTGACCACAATAGGAGAAAGATTTGAAAAGAGACCAGACTTCTCACAGAAAGCTCCAGCTCTCACATGAACCGGCGCTGGAACTTCAGGCCCATGTCCAGCCCGCCTGGACCACGATGGCCTCCGCCTCCCCAGCTCTAACAGCCCAGAGGGCCGGGCCGCTGCTCACATGAGGATGCTGCTGTTAGCGCTCACTGTTTCTGAATCGAGTGGCGTCATCGCGAGCACTGGGAGTTAGCGAGCTCTACGGATTTGTATAGCCACGGTTCAGTTCCCACACAAACTGCAGACTCAACTATTACAGTTTTAGATAGGACAGGTGAGAGCTTGTCCCTTTGAGAAACGCAGGTGCTTGGTATTTATGGCTATTGAATACCCCAGGTGCCGTCCACACACTGGTGTGAAGGTCAAGGTGCCCCTTTCCCAGCTTCTGTCACATCTCGGAGTTCTGGGTGCCAGGGAGCTCAGCCTCTTCCCAGCACAGCACATACTGATGAGAGAACCGGGGGGAGGGCTGACCGGTCCGGCCCTTCTCATGCCAAGTTTACACAAACTCCATGTTCACGTAAATGTAACAGACACATTTTTTAAGATGTCATTTACTGTGTCTCTAGGAGATGAGGCCTTTGCCACAGCAACAGCCACCCAAAGACCATTCTGGAAATGAGGACTGTATTGGTAAGGTCACCCGGAAAACTGGAGCTGGCAAATAGGAGCCTTTCCCCAGGAAAGTAAGATACTGAAAAATGTGTAATTTTCATAGCTGTGCTTTTACAATGAAGCAGGAAATATTTTCATTACAATATAACTTTCAAATGAGTTTTTGTGGTGCTCAGAACTTCCTCTGCACAAAAAAAATAAAGACAGCCAGTGTGGAAGTGTGTGTCGTTTAGTACATTTGCAGACCTCCAACTCCGATTCTAATTTTAGTTCACGGAGCAGGATCCAGAGATGTTTGGGCATGGGGTGGGGGTGGGGAGATGAAGAACTGCAAGTAAGTGTCTGAGTTGACACGGAAATAGAGACAATATAATGCCTTCTGTGAATGTTTACTTGTATAATACAAAACTTTAAAGAGTTCATATTATTTTTCAGGGAGACCACATTTCTTGAGTTTGGGTCACAATGTTTGAGGTTCCTGTGTGATTTTGTGGGAAAATGAATATACTGCTGATTAAAAGAAGCCCCTCCTCCTTTCACTGTACAGCCTTGACACAGAACCACCAGGTGCCCCCTCTGACTGTCGCCAACGCTGGGCACGGGGACTCCAGAGTGACCGCCCTGCCCCCTCCCTCTTCCTCCAACACTGATGCCACGTCCAGGGGTGGGGGACTCCCTCTCTCCCTGAGCACCCTGTCGCCGCCCGGGGCTCACAGCCAGACCGCCAGTCGGGAGAGCCTGCCAGAGGCTGCAGAGTCCGGGGGGCAGCTGGGCATCTCTGCTCACTGCTCAGCTGAGCTAGCTGCAGCTCCTGTCCACTCTGACTTTGGTGTTATAAATTGAAGACCCAAATCTGTCCGATTTTATGCCCTAAAAAATTATTGATTCCTCACCACTGTACGCTTCCTCGGCAGTGTCTCTTGGCAAAGGGGAACATGCTCTTTGATGTGTCATGGAGCTGGCCTGACTTATTTTACTGACTCCTCAGAACATAAGATCACTTCCCTGAGCAGGCTTGGAAATTCTAGGGGCGGCCAGATTGATTCCTCTGCCCAATAAAAAGGATACCGAACGATAAATGCAAAACCCAAGCACCAGCTCTGCTGTCATGCCGATTGGCTGAAAAATGACAAACAGCACCCAGCACAGTTCCTGGCACCCGGCAAACGTGGAGCAGCGTTTGAGTGTTTGATGCACCACTCACCAGTCATCTCGGAACACGGACCCCGGCTCTTACCGGAGGGGAATCTGCCCTGCGTGCTCCAGACTGACAGCTGCATAGAAATTGAATGATTGGGGACACAGTTATTTTTCTGTCATTTGCAATTTTCAAGAACTCTAGATGGCCCCGAAACAGGGAAATGGCAGGGTGGGACAGGAGATGCACAATGCCTGGTAACCCAGGCCCCGAAACCGTAAAGGCAGCACACCTGCCCAGGTGCCAGCAGCCTGACCGGGGCGAAGGCCAGACACTGCTGGACAGTCCCGATCGCCCTCACATTCAGGATTCAGCGTTTTGGGACATGTCCACATTACAGGTGAAACGGAGAAAGAAGAGGGTGAGCAACTTAGTTAAATAGTTTAATCAGAGCAGTTTTACAATTCTAAAATTAACAAGCAGACTTGTAATAAAAGAGCTCCAATGTTGGCAGAATGACCTTGCTTCCGTTCTGAATCTGCCTTTTTATTTGTAAAGGTTAGCATTACATTGAAAAGGACTCAAAATGGAGTGACTGATCTTATCATCCATGTTTTTTTGATGCAACTGATGAACTCCCTGAATGGATATTGCTTCAGCGTCAATATTAAAAAATGGCTGGACGAGAGGTCCTTACTCAAAGCTGGTCACAGGTGGCGGAACGAAGAGAGTAACCCAGGACGACCTCGGGCCCTCGTGGACCAGGTGTCGGTGGAGGACGCTGGCTCCCGGCAAGCGTGGCGCCAGCCCACGGCACTTTGTACTGTGGAGGGTCCGAATGGACGTTCCCTCATGGGATCGGCCTGCCCTGAGGGTTTTCTCTGTTCGCTTAAACTTGCATAATGGACATGCAATGAGCTATTTCTTTTGAAAGAGTGTTTCTTGCAGTCCTTTGTTTCATACAAAGATTTCACAGAGTTGCAGGGTTGCATCGGGGTGTCACCAAAATGAGCACAGGAGCAGGGCGGGTGGGCGCGAGGGAGTTCAGCGGATGAGGAGAGCCCCTCGTCCTGAGACGGGCTGTCTGTCTCTTTAAAAAGTGCACGCACTACTTTTCTTACCCTCCCCCACCAAAGAAAAAGGTAAAGAGGAAAAAAATTCACAAAAAAGAACCTAAGAAAAAAAAGTGGACCTAAAGAAAACAAAGATGTTTTTCATGCACGTGTCTTCTGCATAGCTCAACCCACACACAGTAAGGCACTATTTCCCTTCGAAATGGCACCGGCACCCTGCAGCGGCGCGGGCCCTCGGAGTCCCTTCCAGGATGGAGAAATGAAGAGGCCGATGGGCGTGGCTGCTCCTCTGCGACCCTCCCGCCTTTCGAGACTCCAGGCATCTCAGAAGGACATCTGTCCGTGTTATGACTGAGTGTCCAGAATGGCTTTCCTTCCAGAGTTCCTATGTGGTCTGCATATGAGTGTAGATTATTCTTCAGTCTCTATTCTCAATGAAAACACACGAGGTGGGGGAAGCCCGGTCGGGTCCTCAGAAGCACAGCTTCACTGCTCCCAGAAAGCATGGAGGGCAGCACGACACCCGATCAGCAGGACGTTTGTGAAAGACGGAGCATCGGAGCATCAGAGGGAGGGACAGCGGGACGGGGAGTGAGAGTGCGGGCTCCGGAGGTGATCTGGGTCTGAATTAGTTCAGCTGGTCTTCGTACTGTTTCCGGAAACAGTCCCCGGCGGGGAAAAACTCCCAGCATCTTTCTTGATACATCTTCCAGACATAAGATTCCTGTGGAAGTAAAGATAATGTGTTAATATCATGCCTCTCCCGACCTCTGTGTTCCAACAAAGATGAGACAGGAACTCGCACGGGCTGTTGTATGTAGCACGCAGCCACTCGAGCGCACACGGATGTCACTGGAGAGGCCCCGGCTCACATGGGTGGTTCCTGATTGTGCCGGGCCCCACTTGCTTCTAGTAATAAACGAGTAATTTCACTCTGACCATGATGTAATAATGAAAAAACCCATTTGTGGTACCTGATTCCAAGGGCTCTTTTAAAAATATATGAATCCTTCAAGTCCAAATCACTAACAGAAGTGAATTTTGTGGAGAATTTCAAATATTACGCACATCAAAATTACAAGTGAACTAGAGAATAACCGTCACTCAGAACTGCCTGAAATTCGGCAGAAGGGAAGTCCCACAACTGGGGATTCAGAGACAAAGCCACAGCAAGACTGGGAGGAAGGGCGAGAGACAGAGCAGGCTGGCCCCACACCCGCGGAGGGAGGATAAAAATCAAGAGGGGTATCTTGGCTGCAGAGGTGCCCCTGAGGAGCAAGAGGTCCCAGCCCCACACCAGGCCCCCCAGCCCAGGGTTCCAGTGCCAGGAAGAGACGTCCCCGTAACTTCTGGCTGTGAGAACCAGTGGGGATGGATCGTGGCCCGGTACTTAGCTAGTCGGGGCATTGCACTGACACACCAAGGTCGTGGGTCTGTTCCTCCGTCAGGGCACATACAAGCAGCACGAATGAATACAAAGTGGAACACAAATGGATGTTTCTCTCTTCCTCTTCCTCTCTAAAAATCAGTTAAAAACACCCAGTGGGGATGGAGGCTGAGGGAGACGGAGGCACCTGGAGCCCCAGGCAGGCCCCTTCAGGGCCCCGCATGGACTTAGCTCAGTCTCTCAGAGCTTGAGCGCGGGGGACAGCGGCCCAGAGGCCCCGGAGACACGTGAGGAGCAACTGGATTGTCTGGCAGCAGGCTGATGGCAGGGGGCAGCTTTCTCCCAGATGGAAGGGCTGGCAGGGGCCACTGTCCCTTCGATGCTCCCTCCCCCACCGAGACAGCGGTGGGGTGCCACATCTGAGACTACACCCACCTGGCTTCCACCGTTTGCCCTGTCCCCGTGCTTCCCAGAGAATGCATCCCACCCAAATTTCCATCCCACTCAAGCTGCTTCCAGTGGCTTTTCCATACAAATGGCCTGTCCCAGCTCACGCTTCAGATTTTCCTAAAACCTCCCAAACAAGCGGAATCTGGCCTCCGTGTGCCCTGTACCTCTTGCTAAGTGGCCTCAGGCCTGGCACTAGCAGCATCTGGTCTTGGTTCACAGCTTGGTCTCTCCAGGCACCCCCAAGCCCAGGAAAAGCAGCAGCTATCTGCAGATCACACTGTGGTTCAGGCCCAGGGGCCCCAAGCAGGGGACAGGGGAGGTCCCAGGCCCAACACTCCAGGTGGACACCTTCAGACCACATCACAGTGCCACCGGACCACCTCCACAAGCGACACGCCCAGGGGGCAGACGCAGCAGGCCCCAGAGTCCCGCCAAAGGAAGTCCTGCTCTGTGAGGTCAGTCCCTGCACAGCTGATCCTCCATGGTGCTGGGAGGTCAGGGGTCGCAGCCAGTCCTTGCAGCTCATCGGCCTGGGGTTAAATCCCTCCCACTGATGTGCTGACAGCAGTTGAGGCTAAACTATAAGAGGAGGGTGCACACGGCCCACACAGGGGACGCACCTCCAGGGCCCAGCTTGGGAGGCTGTGTTAGTGGGCCCTGCAGACCGCTTATTGCATAAGGCCACTCTACCAAGCCAGGGGACACAGAAACTCTTCCAATACACAGAAACAAACACAGGGAGGCTGCCAAAATGAGGAGACAAAGAAACCTGTCCCGAATGAAAGAACACAATGAAACTACAGAAAAAAAGAAAACTAAAGAAAATGGAGACAAGCAGCCTAAGAGATGCAGAGTTCAACCCACTGGTTATAAGGATCCTCGATGAACTCACGGGAACAGCAGATGAATTTATACGCACTTCAACAAAGAGAAAGGAAATGTAAGGACAGAGCTAGGGAACATAGAAACAAACCAATGAGAAGTGAAGAATACGTGAACTGAATGAAGAATATATGACAGGGAGTTAACAGCAGAATAGATGAGGCGGAGGATCGAATCAGAAGTTTGGAAGATAAGGAAGCAGAAAACACCCAATCTGAACAGCAAAAAGAAAAAAGAACCCCCCAAAATGAAGGTAACACAAGGAGCCTTTGGGACAACTTCAAGCACACCAACATTCATGTCACAGTGATGTCAGAAGCAGGTGAGTGAGCAAGAAATTGAAAACTTGTTTGAAAAAATAATGACAGAAAGCTCCCCTAACTTGGTGAAGGAAATAGGTACGTCCAGGAACTGCAGTGAGTCCCAAGCCAAGTGAACCCAAAGAGGCCCACACCAAGACATAGCAAAGACAGAGTCTTAGAAGCAGCAAGAGAAAAGCAGTTAGTTACCTACATGGGAGCTACCATAAAACTGTCAGCTAATTTCTTTTTAAGATTTTATTTATTTATTTATTTTTTAGAGAGAGGGAAAGAGAAGAAAAAAGAAAGGGGGGAAACACTAATGTGTGGCTGCCTCTCTAGTGCCCCCTACTGGGGACCTGGCCCACAACCTAGGCATGTGCCCTGACTGGGAATCAAACCTCAACTCTGGTTCACAGGCCCGCACCCAATCCACTGAGCTACACTAGCCAGCGATAATCTCTTAACAGAAATTTGCAAGCCAAAAGGGATTGGTAAGAAATGTTCAAAATCACAAAAAGCAGGGACCTACATCCAAGATTGCTCTACCCAGCAAGCTATCATTTAGAATGGGAGATCAGATACAGTTCTTCCCAGACAAGAAGCAGCTAAAGGAGTTCATCACTGCCAAACCAGTATTATATGAAAGGTTACAGCATCTTCTTTAAGAAGAAGGAAAACAAAGAAGATAAAAATAGGAACAATAAAATGGCAATAAATACATATCTATCAACAATTGAATCTAAAAACCAAAATGAACAAATGAGCAAAACAGAAACAGATTCATAGATAAAGAGAACATTTTGACAGCTGCCAGATGGGAGGGGGCTCGGGGGCTGGGTGGGAAAGGTGAAGGGACTGAGCAGTACAGATCGGCTGCTGCAGGACAGTCGCGGGGATGGAAAGTACAGCACAGGGAATCCGGTCAGTGGTGTTCTGTAACAGCAGTGTGTGGTGGCAGACGGGCGTGAGGGCAGTCATGGGGTTAGACCCCTGGGGTGCATGCCTGAAAATGGTATCATGATGTACGTCAACTGTAACTGAAAAATTTTTAAAAATAAATTAAAACTAAAAAAAAGAGTTTCAAATAGTTTAAAAACTACCTTACACATTTAATATACAAATATTTTCCACACAGGTAAGCTTTCCACACTCATCCAGGATAACGGGAACTTGATGCTGAGATGTCTCGACCAAAACCTGCAAGTAACCCCGCTGGTGCCCGCATCTTGCTCCAACGCACAGGACCCTCCCATCACTCCTGTGGGGACTCGCCCCTGCACCCACCTGTCCCGTGTGCTCCGTTTCGTCTTTGTTTATGAGATACATCAGGAAAAACCTGCAGAGACAGAAAGACCAATCAGAATGGACTGTGTGGGACTGCACTCCTGAGCCCGCTGTGGGCTAACTGTCCGTGCTGGTGTGCGAGCAAAGAAATGGGTCAAAAATAATAATTAAAAAAAATGCCACGAGGATAGAGCTTGGTCTTCTGTAAAAACACATTTTCAAAGGAGCTACAGTGTGTGCGCAGAGACGGCCACCTGAGGAGCGCCTGGGCCGTGTCTGCGTTTACTCACGGGGCAGGAACAACAGCCTGCCTGCGACTCTGGGGATTGAAAGCGGGAGCTGAAGTGCCAGCGTCACACCGCTGTGCTTTCCAGGGCCCACCGTTCTGGCTACTCTGCCTCTCTCGTGCTTGATGTTAACATTGGGTTTTGACTAAGGACTGACTCAGGTCACTGACTAAGAGTAATATTTTACCAGATTTCAGTTGGAGCAAGCCCTGAGTAACAGCCCGATTTCCATTTTTTAAAGCAATGTTGAACGTTTCTGATGGCGCTTATGAGATCTGTGGGTACGCAGAGCAAGGGAGGTCCCACCTCCCAGCAGCAGTTGGAGGGTTCCTATGGCAACGGGCAGTGGCTGGCTGTGCTCTCCCAGGGCTGAGCTCCTCTCCTGCTCAACCTGCCCACCCTCCAGGCCCTGTTCTAGAACGAATTGTTCACCGGGCAGACTGAGGCTTCCTCTCCCCAGTGAGCCTGCTCCCGAGGGAAGAGGGTCTGCCCTGAGCCCCCCTCTCGGGAGGGGCATGAAGCCAGCAGGCTGGGGGGCTGCAGGGAGAGGAGGAGAGGCGCCCGGGCACACTCACAGGTAATTGGCCAAGTTGTGCTCCTGTAAGGTGTGCGTCTCAAAGCCGTGTGGCACCGTGTCGAAGTAATCATTGCCTATTCCACAGATGAAGCATTTGGTCTAGAAGACAAGAGAAATACTGAAATGTCAGAGTTCAGAAAGCAGGACGAAAGGACACCGACGCCCCTGTGCCACATGGTGCCCAGCTGTGGGCTGACCACACAGGTGCACAGGTGCACAGGAGCCAGCAGCGACAGGGCAGGGAGAGCACAGAACTGGGGGCTGTGGGGCAGCGCACGTTTTTCCTTATTTTCCCCAGCCGAGGTGAGGACACCAGGCTCGCGAGTCACATCTGCTTGTGACACTGAGTCAGGTGATCTGAGCAAGACGGTACATGCTCTCCCCTGAATCTGTGTGCTGGGTACCCACCTGGACCGAGTGTGATGACAAGGGGGGAGGGACAGATGACCTCCCCAAGGACGGCATCACTCACGGACCCCAAGAGGGCTGCTATGTGCTAGGCACTGTGCTGGGCACATGGTTCACCAGCGGACATGCACAGTGACAATGTCCGGGGCCAGGAACAGGGTGCCTGCTCCTTCCGCCCCAGTCCCAACCACACCCCTCTGCCTTGGCCTGCAGAGCAGTGCCGGCCGGGCCTTCCCCACGGAGCCCCAGGACAGCAGGCCTTGTGTCCAGTGTCGGGGCGGCACACGTGCCGACTCAGGGTGTCCTACAGCTTGTCCTCAGGTGGCCACAGAGGCTTAGCTCCCCTGCACAGCGGACGCCTTTTCCTGCCCCTGGAGACCTGGTCACACAGGCCCGGATCCCAGGGCCCGGAGTGGATGATTAGGATAATTTACAAAGTTCTCTGGGTCACTGAGCAGCAGCTATTGACACTTGGCTGCCAGGTCTGCACACCCCTTGGGGCCCACAGAGCAGCTCTCCCCGGCCCTGCTCTCATCTGTCACCTCTCGGTCACCCTGGTGTGCCTGATCTGCACCCCTGGGGGCTCTCACCTGGAAACTGGGGCTCACCCCTGCTTGCTCCAGACTCTTAATCCTCTGCACCTGGCCAGTTACCAGGTCTCCTCATGCCAACTCCTTAAGGGCCTTTCTTAGCAAAAACCTCACACTCTCCTGCCTAGAAAATGCCGCTGGCCACTGCCAGCCCCAGGTCCTACCACACACTAGTGGGCCCCCCGTGTTTTAGACCACAGCTACCTGTCACAGTGTCGGTCCAACTGCAGCACTGCTCCGCACGAGCCCCTCTGTTACTCCCCACAGACCCTCATCACAGACTGCGAACTTCTGCCAGCGAGCTGGCCTGGCCCTCCCCAGCCCATCACCAGGGTGTAAGAGTTCATCCCGAACCACTTAAGCTTCCAAGACAAAACTTGCACATCAACCTCCCTAACACCCGAGTCTCGGTACCTGTGACTCTGAGGGTGACATTCTCACGGAACCTGCCGTGGACAGGGCCCTGGCGACACGCGTGGTGGGATGGCGGGCAGGGAGGCTGCCCAGACTGGCCTGCTCTCTCCCTCTGAGTCAGAGCTCTGCCATCTTCAGGACTCAGCCTGGGATCCCTTCCGGAGGGACCCCCTGATCACCGGAGGGGAAGTTAGACCCCCACTCTCAGGGCTTCCTCCTGCGAGGGTCCCCGTGCCACTCTGTAGTCATCACCTGCTCACTCTCTCCCAGGGAAGCCATCGTTCTGAATGCAGGGTCTTCCGCCCCTGAGCGGGGGAGGGTGCCTCATGGCAGTCGGCAGGGACCCAGGGCCCCCAGCACGGCCCCACTGGGTGTGCAGCCAGGCACAGGCGGCCTGAGGGCCGCCATCCCCACGCACTCGGAGGCCGTGGCAGAGGCAGTGGGGCCAGGGGCGCTCTCGTCCCCAGGGGCATCAGAAACAGGGACTGACCTCCATGTCTTCCTTCACTTGCTCCTGCTGGTCTCTGAGTTCTCCGAACGCATCGATAATTAAACCTGGCATTAAACAAAGACAAGATTTAATCTCTGTCAACCAGAGAATCACAATTGCGTTCGCAGACCCCGCCAAAAAAGGGAAAAGGGGCAGCCCTAGGAAGCGGGGAGCGCTATGCACTGTCTGGTGCCCCGGCCTGCGGGCGCACTCTCAGGCAGAGATGGGGGCAGTTATGGGCTGGCACTCCCTGGAAGGGGTTAAAAGTGAGGTGACAGGCAGGAGAAGCCTTAAGTTAACTCGGCAAACACAGGCTGTGTTACAACTGAGTTCATGCCGCAAGACAGCAGCGGAGACTTGTGCTGGAAAGCAGAGAAAACTCCATAATAGGATTTCCCCATGGTAATTTGGAAAGCCAGCAGGACCATATTAACTGGGAGGGATTTGCCTCAAATCACTTTTCCCCAAGTTCCTCATAAACAAACTCTGCGGCCCCCAGGTGCCTCCCCAGTGTGTGTGGCTCTGCCCGCACAGGAGGCAGATTACTGTCGGCCCGTGACGCCCAGAAACGACGTGAAGGAGGGATCATGAGTCCTTTGAGCCATTCGGGGACTTTACTAAAAAGAGGCATCACTTTATGCCTGTAGAACTTAGAGACAGTATCACATCTACAGATATTCGATTCAAGCCAGGATGAAGGAGTTAGCAGAAAAAGGTGACGAGTGTTTCTGAGAGGTTTCGAAAGCCACCACACCCCGTGGGACCTTGGGTCTGGGTGGCACTTAGTGGCTCGCTTGCGAGGGCTCTGGGTCCTATCGGCCCTGCCTTCTCAGCTGCACCACGGGTCCAGGTACTTAGACCTATCGGGGCTCATTTCCCTCAGATGTGAATCACAGCGCAGTCCCTCGGGGCTCACGAATGGGCGTCGTTTCTTTAAAAAGCTTTTCAACGACCTGCAGCTCAGACACTGGGATAACTTCTGCCTGGCAGACCCCGCAGAGGTTTACCGGCTGCCCCCTCTGGAGTTGCAAAGGGGTGTGGTGTCCCCAGGCCCACCTCTCCCTGGACCCCAAGGGACCACGACCTTCTGTTTCTCCCTCCGCAGACATCACAGGAGAGATTCTGAGGGAGAAGCTTGCCTGGCTCTCCCAGAAAGCACCTGACATTCTCACCCTGCCTTTGCAGCTGGGGACACTGTGTGGCTCAAGTTCCAGCTCCTCCTGTGCCTGTGAGGAGCCGTTACCTTGTATTATGGCCAGGAGGATGACGATGACGAAGAAGAAGAAGGTGATGTCGAAGATGATCCGATAGATCTCATACTCATCGCCCGCCGGGTCTTCGATCTCGTCACCGATGCCCCCTCCGGCCCGCACGCCGACGTACATGTGGAACATGTAGCACTGGGGGAGAGAGAGGTTACATGCTGGGGAGTGGGCCTGGCCCCCACACCCCACAGCCTCGGGCTCCCAGCGCCTGCCCCTCGCTCTGGGAGCGGGGGATGGGGGGTCTGCGTTCTGGCTCCCTGCTGCTTTCAGTGTCTGCAACAGTGATGCAGACCCCACTGTCCTGGAAACAAATCCTTCAGGGCCACTGCTCACACCTGCCACACCCCACGGACCTGAGAAACACCTCACTAGCATCTGGCAGGAGGCAATCCTTGTACATCACACCAAGGAACACAAAACTACATCTAATTGCTCAATTTTCTTGAGTATATCGGACAGAGCAAAGGGCACGCAAGAACCCAATGTATAACAACAAAAACTAGAAAGAGCTGGAAGAACCAGACTCAGGAACAGGAGCCCTCCCCTCAGCTGTCAAACATGAATATGAATCTGGAATGTTCTACTCCAGCAGCTGGGACAAAGAGGACAGACAGAGGGCAGCAGCAGCGCTGGGTGAGCCCTCCCCAACCTGCGCGGCGGCCCACAGTGAGCAGAGGTGCAGGCACGCACCGCAGATGAAGGGGCCGCAAGGAGCTCCAGGGAGGATTCCTCGGCCCTTCCCAGGAACTGCTCACATTTCGAGCTGGACAATTCCACGTTGTGGGTGCTGTCCTGTGCACTGTAGGGTGTTTCCGAAGGATCTCTGTGTTCTCCCCACCAGAGGTTCATAGGACCACACCCAGCAGACTACCAAAATGGGATGGACATGACCCAGGGTGCCTTGGGGGCAAAGCCATGCTGGGCTGAGGGCCACTGGCTTCTCTCTGCCCAGGACCAGTTGGCCCCTCCAGCTCAGGCTCCCCTGCAGCCGCACATCTCCCTCCGAGCGGACCATCCTGATCCCAGCGTCAGTGTCCCTGGACTCACACTTCCTCGAGGCTGATGTTTCTGACCCCAGGCCCTCACTGGCATGTTCCCACTCTCATGCAGTATCTTTTTGGCCCTTATCCAACTCCTACTCGCCCTTTAGACCCTCAATCAAATGCCCTTCCCCGGAGGCCGAGACTGTTCAGAACACTGATGGCACAACAGGATCACCCACCTGCTTTCCCGGGAGTGCCCCGCCGTTGGCGGTGACAGGGGGCACAGGCCCCAGGCAGCATCTGCCTGAGCCACCCACCCAGCTCTCCTTTCCCTCTCCACCCTTCTTCCAGAGCATCCGAGGCCAGCCTGCCTCGGCCCCCACCTCCTCGTAGGCTCTCACCCAGGATGGGTTCTCTGGCCTCTTTTCTTTTAGGACCTCCCTTCCACTGGACAGCTTCCTGCTTCATGCTTAACTATCATTTCTGTGCCAAGTACTTAAAAAATTTTCTCCTTTCACCTGGGTCTCTTTCCTGAACCCCAGACCTGTGTGCCCTGCCTCTCTACTCTGCGTTTTCCCATCTGTCCTGTGCCACGAGGACCAGCCCCACTGCAACAGGAGTCTCTGTGGTCACCGCTGGACCGTCAGAGCCTAAGACAGTGTGCTGCCCGAGAGGGGCCCCATGAGTCACTGCGGGAACAGCGAGCAGTGGACATGCCTCACTCACAGGCTGGGGCCGCCTCAAGGAGCAAAGTGCGGGCAAAGAGCAGGCAGCAAGGCAACACCAAGATGCTCAAGGTTCAAGAGCTACCTACTGACAGATGTGGAGAGCCCAAATGCCTGGAATTAATGACCATAATCAATAAAGATTATGTCACTTGGAAAAGAGGCTTGTCCACCGGGCACACAGTGGACAACGACAGTCATGGGGCAGCTCTGCCCCTGGCACTGAGCCCTGCTCTGTGCTGGATGGGGTCTCGCCCACAGAGGGCTGGGGAGTCGGGTGCCGGGATCCCCTTCCATGCCCAGGTTTCCTGGAGACCTGCACTCAGATTCCCTGTAACACTGACTGAATCAGACTCTGGAAGTAACATCTGAAGACAGCCACCTTAAAGAAAAAAACATTAAGCATCTATGTATTAGAACTGTGGCTCTACAACAGTGTTGTCAATGATTAGCAGTGAGCCTGTGAGGGGAGAAATCTTCGTTTCACTGTGCACTCTTGTATGCTGTTGGGACCATTTTCACTCTATGCGTTTCTCATTAAGAAAAATGAGGGTGCTGTGTTTTTTTTTAAAGGAATGCAACTGTGACCGCAGAAAATGGGCAGTGTTACTGGGGCAGCTGTCTCATCTTTACTTAAGTCACAACAGGAGCCACCTGTCTGGGCATCTGCTCTGCTGTGCTTGCAGTCTCCTCTTTGGGTGGAGGACACAGTTTGGACAACCCCCTGGCGCTGGCCTAGCACTGCCCGAGGTCCCACTCTGGGTCCCAGGTTTCTGCACCGACAGCCACAGTGGGCCTGGGGTGTCCTGCCTGGTGACGAAGACCATCCAGCTGACTCCTCTTGCTCACTCCTGACCAGGACTTTTGGGTTATACTTTGGCTTCCCACGTCGAGTTCTGCTATAGGGAAGAGAATGCGTGGGCTTGTTGCACAGACTCTTAATAAGCAGGGTGTTGGTATCCTGACTCCTACATCCAACTCTTAGGAACCTTGTTAAGGTGAGTCTGTCAAGAGAAGGGGCCCACTTTTAGTTTCTGGTGGAGAGTTGAAGGAAAGGCCACGGGATGAAGCTAAATTGCTAAAGTGACGTGTCATCTTTGCAGCTTTCTGTCCACCACTCGCCTCAGCTGGCCACACCCCGTGTCCCGCACACCTTCATCCTGTGGCAGCTCTAAGGGTTTCGAGGGAGGAATCCCACTATGTGCCTGACATAGGCGGCCGGCCAGGCTGAAACGAGAGCTGCGGGCTCGTGGACCTGACTACCGAGGTCGACAGAACACAGTGTTCAGAGAACAAACGCACTGCTCGCCCGTGGAGTCTTGGTGCTGACTCCCCAGTCCACCCTCCACTACTGGGTCTCCCAAAGTTCACAGGGAGAAGGCTGTGGGGGGCACGCGGCTAAGTGGGTGAACAGCCCCCCCACAATGGGGCTGCCGGCCCAGCCATTGGCTAGTATTCCGCTCCGAAAATGGAAATCCTTCCATCCGCCTTCCTTTTCCTAGAGCCAACTTTAACCTGGTAACAAGAGCTGCAGAACAGGTCCTGGCTGGCGTGGCTCAGTGGGCTGAGCGCAGGCCTTGGAACCAAAGGGTCACTGGTTTAATTCCCAGTCAGGGCACACACCTGGGTTGCCAGCCAGGTCCCCATTAGGGTGTGCACATGAGGCAACCACACATTGATGTTTCTCTCCCTCTCTTTATCCCTCTTTTCCCCTCTCTATAAAAATAAATAAATATTTTTAAAAAGAGCTGGAGAATAGGAAGAAGGCGTTGTTCAGAGTCTGGTAATAAGAAAAGGCAGGGACTAGTGCTCCACAGTTCCAGATGGCTGCCATTCCTTCCTCAGATTTAGGGGGCTGTGGCCTCCCCTGCCCCCTCCTGAGCTGCTCCCCTGCTGCCTTGAGGAAACAGGAAAATGGCCAGTTTCTGATAGGTCAGTGAAGACTTTTATAGGACCTTATCTTGGAAAAAGGACAGAAGAGATGCAGAGACTGAGAGTGGGGGAAAAGCAGCTGCACAGACAGACAGACCGCTTGCTGGGAGGCGGCATAACGGAGGTGACTGGGAACGCTTACCGGACGGCACACTTCCCAGACGGTACTTTCTGTTTCAACACACAGGCCCTGAGATCTTCCCTGCGACGTCTGGTCCCGGACTAGGTAGACTCGAGAGCTGCCCTGGTGACTCCTCCGCACCCCCACTCCCACCCCCGTTTGGAGATGGATACCCCTTACACATGCTGAGTCAGTCTCTAAGGTGCTCCAGCTGCAATATGCTTTTGTTTTGGGCTTTAGAACTTTAGACTATTTTTCACTTTCACCTCCTATCATCCTTCAGGTGAGCTTTAAATTCTACCTGGATGCTATCGGTTTAATTAGATTTCCAGGCTCAAAACACCCTAATCCTAAGCAACTAAGTAAGGAAAGAAATGAAGTTGGGAGTCACCGAGTCTGAGAAACTGCAGCTACAGCGCCACCTGCTGTAAAGCATGGAGCACTGCAGGGTGGATCAGTCCCTGCAGAAATTTGCAAGGTCCCTTCAGACCTCAAGAGCAAGCCTGAAACAAGGACAACTCAAGATGCTGTGGACCCAACGTGATGGGAGTGAGGAAAGCCCAGCTCAGTGAGGGCACTGGGCTTCACCTGTGAGAGAAAATGTGAAGGAGACCAGCTGGAAGTGAGGGTTCGCTTCTGAGAACTGAATTGAAGAAATGACACCTGCCACTTCCCACGCCATGCTGCGGGCCTATAATGTCGTGAGTATGACGGTAAGGGACCAGTAACAGTTCCAATGTGCTTGGCTTTTCAAAACCTACTGTGCGGGCATTAATAACATGCAAAAACGGGCTATTACACCAAGACTACTCTCCCCAGCAAGGCTATCATTTAAAATGGGTGGGAAGATAAGGAGCTTCCCAGACAAGAGCAAAAGGAGTCCCTCACCACCAAACCAGCTCTGCAAGAAGAGTCAAATGGGCTTCTTTAAAAAGAAGACAGAGAGAACAAAAACAGAGCATAAATATGTATAATAAAATGGCAAAAATAGGCATCTGTCAATAACCACTTTAAATATGAATGGACTAAAGGCTCCAGTCAAACAAGGTATAGATACAAACCTACAAGAAATTCACTTCAGAACAAAAGACACAGATGGACTGACAGTAAGGAGAGGGAGACAGACATTTCATGCAAGTGGAAATGAAAAAAAATGGTGAGTGAAGTAAGTCCGGCAGAGAAAGACAAATATCATATAACTTCACCTATATATGGAATCTACAGAGCAAAATAAAAGAATGACTAAACAGAGGCATAGATTCAGAGAACAGTGAGGGGCAGGGGGACTTGGAGGACTGAGTGAAAAGGGTGGAGGGATTAAGAAGTACAATTGACAGTTACACAGTAGTCATGGGGACATAAAGTTCAGCGTAGGGAATATAGTCCATAAGATTATAACTAGATATGGGGCCAGGCGGGTACTGGAAATACTGGGGAAAACACTTCATAAAGTATGTGATTATCTAACCACCACGCTATACACCTGAAAGTAACACAAAATGATACTGAATGTAAACTGTAATTGAAAAAAAAAAATAACAAAAAGGAGGTTGTTAGACCTGACACTGTCAAGGTGAACCCGGGCCTGTGGCCGCGGATGCTTTGCTTTGAGGACAGTCAGCTGGGTGTGGCCAGGCTGGTGCGGTGACCTGCCCTGGGCACAGCTATGAGATGCGGCTGACGTCTTGCATGCACCCGAGTTCTCTTGCTTCTGAGGAACGTCTCAGCTGCACTCTGACGGTGCCTCCAGCCCCACCCTGGCCAATAGCCAGAGGGCACATTCTCGTGCCCTGTAGAGATGTCGGTGCCCAAAGAGCAGCGCCCACAGAGCCAGGCAGCGGCAGTGTGGCCCCGAAGACAGACACCCTGCGCCAGAACAAACCCCAGGCCCTGGGCCTGTGGTTGAGACATCAGGGGTCCCCCTTCCCCTCTCCTCATGGCTCAGGTAATCTGGTCCAGTCGGCCCGGGCAGCAGCTGTCTTCCTGGCCCCCCCCTGCTTCAACGGCATGTGGTTCCTCAAACGGACGGGATCGTGGAAACGAAGCACACCACAAGGACGACAGAGTCAGCTACGACTCCTGACGAAGGACCAGCCCAGGGCCCCGCAGGTGGCCTCCCGTGGAGGGCAGGACCTACGTTCTGCGCTCTGCAACCGCTCCCTCCACCTGATGCAGGCCCTGACCTCCACCATCTGAAACACCCCCACTTCCCTCCAGTCTTGAACAAGTCATTGAGCACCACACCCTCAGGGACAGTGTGGCCTCAGCACAGCCTTCTGGTGGAGGCCCACGGATTGTGACATTTAGAGCCATCAGGTTTCTCTCCTGGAAGAGAGAAACCTCCTACGGTAGTAGGACCTGCCCCTCGTTCATGCCACATCACCCCCCTAGCCCCCCCACCTCACCTCCTGCTGCGCCCCCTGCTGCTGGCCAGTGGCTACCCCGTCTTCAGGTCACAAGTCATGGGTGGACAGACAGGGCAGTAAAGGCAGTTCACGGAAGGGAGATAAAGGGCCTGGAGTGGGCAGGGACATGGAGGAGCTGGAGGGGTGGCAGGTCAGGGACTCTGGTGGAGGTCAACACTAGAGAGACAGCCCTGTCCCAGACTGGTGTCCTCATCCCTGCAGGGACCCTTAACAGCTCCGTATGTCTCCTTCCAGAAAAACTGTGTGTGCTTCTAGCGTGTCCACTGCACATGCTGCCGCACGTGAGTGTGTATGTGGTCTCACACAGTCGGCATGCTGCCGCAGTGCTGGTCCAGGTCTGGCTTCTTCCCCCCACTCAGATAAAATACGTTGGTTTGTCTTACTTTAAAACAGCTGCATATGTTTCCATTCTAGGGTTTGGCCATGACTCATCGAATCAGGACTCTACTGATAATCTATGACAGCTGCTCACGCCCTTGAACACAGAGGTGTGTGTGTGACACACGTTTAGGTCAACTGCGAGCAGTGGAACCTGACAGGTGAACGGGTAAGCACACTTAAAATTTGACAGACATGGTAAGAGTTCTCTAAAATTGTTCATTTAAATTTCCAACAAGTCATCATGAAATGGCTAGGTTTTTCCATCAAGTCAACAACCCTGGGTATTAACAAACTTGAATATTTACAAACCTGACAGGTGACAGGTGAAAGTTTGGATTTTCATTTCTCTAATTACGACAGAGGCTGAGCACCTTTGCATAGTAATAGCTGACTGATTATTCGCTGTTGAGTTGTCTGGTCCTACATTTGTTCCTTTCTCAAATGGCTTGTTTATTTCTTAGTGATGTGACAAGGACTCTGCAGACTGAGGACACCAGCCTCTGCCACAGTGTTACCTGTATTCTTCCTCGGTTGTCATTCGTCTGAGATGCTGCTTACAGTCGTTCCTTCTCAGAGTAACTTTTTATTCTTTCATGGGTCCTAAGGCTTTGTCATGCTCCAAAAAGGCCTTTCCCCGCTGAAAAATTGTTACTATTACTGTAATTATTTCAAAGGTAAAATTCTGTTCTCACTTTTATTGTTTCCTTTTTTTTTTTGCATTAAAGTATTTGTTCCATTCAGAAATTATTTTGATTTAAAGAACTAGGTTGATCCACTTTTATCAATTTTCCCCAAGTGGTGTGTCTATGGTAGCAATATGATTTATTTTGCACTTCATGATCATATTTTTAATTTCTTTGTGTATCAGAATCTATTTTTAGACTCTCCATTCTGTTCCACTGATCTGTGATTCTCTGGTACAAAAGCTGTCTTAATGACTGGTCTTTTTTTTTT
>PVIA01007432.1:0-83268 GCA_004024845.1 Tonatia bakeri
ACTGTTGGTGAGATTCAGGAAAATATGATGGGGGCAGCTAGCTGATGGCGATTGGGAGAAGCATGTTAGGTCCCAAGGTACTTACTTTGAAGGGGGCTGAGGTGTCATTGTCCTGTGTACAGTGTTTCTTGTATCTTGTATCTTCCTCAACAGATGTCTCTATTTTTCATATTACATGGCTGGATACCTTCTGGACAGGACTTGTATAATATAAGCCTTTAAAAAACAGCTTGATGGATTTTTAGGAGAAAGGAGTTTTAATTAAAAAATGAAACAGCCTTTAAAATAAACGATTTATGTGCATTTGAGCAAAAATAAAATTATAAGAAAATTCCTTTTTTAATTGTATTGGGAAGGGCTTAATAGTTGTTCACTCAAAATGTCTGATCCGGGGCCTGGGCTAGAGAGTGCTTTCAGTGATAGAAAAGTGTCTGGGTTCTATTCAGAGATTGAGTTTTGGGCATCTACTGCTTCAGACTTCTAGAGGCGAATCACTTCCATGAAAATGTACTATAATGTCTGCATTCTTTCTAAAGCATATCCTTCCCTTAATTAGGAAAGGACAATTAAAATATAACATGTATGGAAATAAAATAAAAAGGGCAAAGAAGACTTGGGGTTTATCTAAAATATCTTTTATTCTTTAAAATATTTTTTGTTATCTTTAATAGGAAACTGCTACTTTAGGAACAGCGGGAAGGAATGTTAGGAAGATCTATTTTTCTTTAGCTAGTTTTTGTTTGAGTATACTGAAGACACAGAGGTAAAATTTAGAATTGCAGTCGTTCCCAATGCACATGCAAGAGTGCGCATGTCTGGTGTACTACGGTTGATTGAGAATTAGGAAATGAGATAGGTTACTTGTTACTTAGCTTTTTGGGCTGTTTTTTCATGTGTGAATGACGGGAGAGGAAAAGGTATTCCAAATTCTATGATTTCTGTGATTACCTTGCCTAACTCTTAATTGTCAAGTGATTTTCTCCCCTAAACCTTCTGTGCTCCTAACTTATATAACCATGTTCTTCAGCATTTGAACCAGATTGTTTGACATGTTCTTATGCTCATTCTGGACCTTTCATTCACAAAAAATGTATCTAAAATCTTAGCTCCCTTTGTACTTTTTAATACGTTCTGTAAAAGTACATTGTAGACTGTCTTCAAGTATATTATGATTGAGTGGGCCCATTTATATTCACCTCTCTGGGTATTTAGTAATTTAATTAAGAGTCCACTAATGCCTTATATCATGTAAACAGAACTTGAGTTGTTTTTTCTTACATATTTGTCCATATTTGATGTGGACACCAACCTGTAGTGTCCACGGTGTTATGGATGAGATATGAGACAAATTCACATGATCCGAGTCCTGTGGAGGAAAAGGGATGGCACAGCCACTCTCTCAAGGGGAGAGTGCCTTGACCTTGCCTTGACAGGCTTTTATTGGCTTTCTAATAGCATACGTCAAAGAAGGTTTTCATTCATCATACTTAGGTTTGTTTTAGGTAATTACTTTTTACAGATACCAACAGAAGGGATGTTACTGATTACTTCTTACAGATTAACAAGGAAAAACTGTTGCAAATGCAAGGGAACAATGGGAGTAATAGCTCTGGTTACACTTCAGTTCCTGGGAGAATTAGCACAGACTTCAGAAAGTTAAAGATATGCAATAAGCATTTGCTGCCTCAACTCAGGGTGAGGGAGTTTTAGCAAGAGCAAATCACAAAGTAGCCTAGTTGTAATGTAGGCCTAATTTCCCACGGGAGAACGGATCCATGGATTTTGCTCCTGTGTGCCACAGTGTGCCTATTGGGCTTTTCAGTAGGGTTGAACTACAATTACCATTGCCAGTCAGATCGGTTCCCTACACATATTGAAACTCATCTGATACTTTCCCTCATTTATGAGGTACTGTGAATATTCCAACAGCAGTCTTAGCATTTTGCTAGCCAGAGTACCTTCATTGCCATTTGCTCACTTAGTCATTTAACTTGGTTTCCCCATCCAGGTTTTTTATCTTTTCTTATTATTTGTGGAATACATTTCTCTATCTATTTCAGTAAGTGTTTTCCCTGTGTTTGGTTTTGTTTATCTGCCAAAACTTTAACCAGCACAAAAATATATTATATTTCATTATAGCTTAGGTTCTTATTTTTGTTGTTTCTTTGTATAATACTATAGAATTTTTAAGTGTGTAAAAAGGATAAATTATGCATAAGATCTACATTTGACATCATACATTCCTAAGAGAATTTAGTGTTTGGTCATTCTCCCTCTCTTCCTGCTCTCTGCACCCCTACCTCAAAAAACTGTACCCTAGCTCTCTTTGCATTACAGTTGCTTACTGAATCAGTGGACCTTCTTGTTCCAGACCATCTTTTTAAGAGTCATGAGACCAATTTATCTGTATAATTCATGCTTTCCTCTGGACCTCCTGAAGGACAAAATAATTACTAATCTGCCTGCCCTCTGACACAGTAGCTACTAATTTAGTAGTCACAGTTCTTTGAGATTGTCAAAAGTCATGGTTGGTTGTTATCCAGACCTAGTAAATTCTTTGTATTGATTTTCTTTATTACTCTGATATAATATTTTTAACTTCTGCTTTAAAAGAATATTTAAATCTTTCTTGAACAGCTTCTTTAATAAAGTACTGAAGCATGGAATCATTAAGTATCTCTTTTATCTCACTTTATTCCCTGAATTTTATCATTAAAATACTTTTTAAGCTATTGCAAAGTGATTTCCAGACTCTTTTCAGTGTATAATTTTCTTTTGAGAAGGTATCTTCTCTCCATGAAAACATGATTATATTGATTCTTATTTACTATCTTTCATCATAGGGTAGATTTTTAATGCAACCAAGTAGCAAAAAATTCTGAAACGTTAATTGCTTTTTCAGACTTGGTTCCTGTTTTTGTATATAACCTGGACTATATATTTGACTGTAGAACCTGTCTTGACATAATGCATGATGACCTTTCATATTTTAAATTAATGATATTTAAGTAAATTGACTTTTTTTCCATTTGTCTTCCACCAGGGGATTTAATATCCAAAGAAAGCTATTTGGCAAGTGCATAACCTGAATGAAATGTCAGGGAACAGATGGAAAGGGGTTCCGTAAGAATTGGCTGAATAGTTAGTAGGAGTTTGACTTTCTGTAAAATAGCTTTACGTGTTTTCTTCTTCTGGAGAAATGATGTTCAAAAGAGCTCAACCTTCAAATGAAGGAACAGTGGTTTTTAGGCTGGTATTCAGTAGGAGATAAAAGCACTTTGAAATAAGGTCTTAACCCTATAATTTACTTATTTTCCAAGGGTTGTGAGTTCTGAGAACATCGAGAATATCTCATGATCAGAAGTAAATACAGAAAACACAATTCAGGGCCCATAAAAGTTTTATGAATATTCTTAATGATATTGTTGCCTTGATTAGGATGAAAAATTACATTTAGGGTAATTAACTTATTATATGAATATGAAGGCAACTGAGTTTATTTATGATTACATTGATTGGGTTTGTGAAAGTTATTACAGGCAAATTCTCTGCTTATGTGCATGTAGGATATCCATGCACATTTTTAAGTTTTGCCACAGAGTACTAGAGATCAAAATCATTGTATAAATTCCTTTTAAAGTATTGATCTATGGCATGATCCACTTAGGTGAAACTGTGATGAAGTTCTCAAGTATTGACTTCAGCAAAGTAAAACTATCATTTTTGCACTTACATAAATAATTTGAGGCAAGAGACTCTCCCTGACATTAATTTCTTCTGTATTAGATAGAACTAAAAATACATTGGAAGAAAATGGAGCTGAAGAGAAAGATGGGCATTTTGGCAGCCAAACAAATTTAGCTCGGACTGCTGGGCAGAGGAGAGGGCGGTGAGCTCATCTCTGATTACTCAGCTTTTAATACATTAAAATTCGATGTGATCTTCATGATGAATCTTTTATAAATACTGTTAAACCAAGTAGTAGTTCTTTCACTTACTTGCTTTTTACATTTTCAGGTTGAGAAATTAGATGCTGTGCCTCTGTTTTTTTCCTTTTAGATCCACAGAAGTGTAATTTTCAAGCCTTTGCCACTGTGGGAATTAATTGTGGCAGTGGAACCTATAATGTTGTTTTATGCTAATTTTATAATGTGTATATACTACAGAAGTTAGAGGAAGGGACTAAGTTAAACAAAGATCTAGAGCTACTGCCAAACCTAAAAACAACAATGGCACAAAGAAGAGAAGAGAATGCAGGGTCCAATGCCAATAAAATCCAAATGTAAATTTGCTAGTTGACAGGCATCACATGTAAATGGGTTTATTTTGGCAACTGTTGGAGTTAAAATACAAAAGACATCTTATACAAAAGCAAAAGTAATTTGAGTGTTCTTCTTTTTTTAAGAAAATGGTCTTTCAAAATTTATAGTAGCCATTCACTTTGTATGAAGAACGCTGCCTTTCACTTTTGTTAAAATCCGTTTATTGTTTAGTTAATCCCATTACTAATATACTGTCTTCATATTCATGAAAGTTATTTTGGGTGACATAAGAAGAAGGTATCACCATTATATCAAAAGTTTACTGAACACTCCCCCCCCCCCCCGCCAAGTCTTGGATTGGGGCCCATAGTTAGAATTCTTTCTTGGTATGTTTGAAGCATGTTTAATATTGTGAATATAATTGCCATTTTCCAACCATTACATGCGTGACATTTATGTAATTACAGAAATGCTTTTTACCTTTTTTTATTACAGGGAATAAAATAAATCTCTACCTAGTTGTGGATCTGACTCATTTGTGGATCATCAGATGGCCATGGGTGAAGGGAAACACAAGTAACTTTCTTTAAGATTTAAGTGAAGGGATGAAAACAGATTATTCTTACAGAAATAAAAAGATATAAATGAACATCACTTTTCTGTATGTTCAAAGTGATTTCTCTCCCCACCCCATCCATTGGATGGTATTGTTTATATATGAATATTCTTATGACTTATTCAGTATCCTTTTTTTCCTTTTCTTCTCTCCCTCTCCTTCCCCCTCCCCTCCTCTTATCTTCCCTGTCCTCTCTCTCCCTTTCTTCCCTCTCCCTCCTTCCATTCCATCCTTCCTTTCTTGCCATTCTAATGTTTATTAGCTCAGGATCAAGCACTTTTAAAATTTTTTTGGTATTTTTTCCATTACCATTTATCCCCTTATACCCTCTTCCACCTCCACCCCCTACTGCCACTGCCTCCCCACTGCCACTCCACTGCCCCATAATCACCACTGTTGTTGATGTCCATGAATCTTTTTTCTTTTTTGTTCAATCCTTGTACCCCCTAAACCCCTCCCCCAGAGTTATCAGCCTGCTTTCCATCTGTGAGTCTCTCTCCGTTTTGCTTATTAGTTCAATTTGCACATTAGATTCTATATATCAGTGAAATCATACTGTATTCATCTTTCTTTGACTGGCTTGTTTCATTTAGTATAATATTTTCTGTGTCCATCTATGTTGTCATAGAGGGTGAAATCATCTCCTTTTTTACAACTGCATAGTATTTCATAGTATAAATGAACCATAGGTTTTTTTTATCCACTCATCTACTGATGGACACTTGGGCTGCTTCAAAATCTTGGCAGTTGTAAATAATGCTGCAATGAACACAGGAGTATTTATATTCCTTCAAATTAGAATTTTGGATTTCTTCAGAAAATTCCCAAAAGTAGAGTCACTGGGTTATAAGGCAGTTCTGTTTTTAATCTTTTAAGGTAACTTCACACTGCTTTTCACAGTGGCTGCACCAATCTACATTCCCACCAACAGTTCAGAAGGGTCCCCCCTACACCACATCCTCACCAGCATTTGTTTATTGATTTATCGATGATAGCCATTCTGAGTGGTATGAGGTGATATCACATTATGGTTTTAATTTGCATTTCTCTGATTATTAGTGATGTTGAGCATTTTTTCATGTCTGTTGGCCATCTGTATGTCCTGTTTGGAGAATTGTCTATTCAGGTTGTTTGCCCATTTTTTAATTAAATTGCTTGTTTTTTTGGGGGTTTTTTTGGTGTTCAGTTTTATAAGTTCTTTACAAATTTTGGACATTAACCCATTATTCAATGTATCACCAAATATGTTCTCCCATTCTGTTGATTTTCTTTTTATTTTGTTGATAATTTTCTTTGCTGTGCTAAAACTTTTTACTTTGATGTAGTCCCATTTGTTAATTTTTTCTTTTGTTTCCCTTGCCCGAGGAAATATATCAGAAAAAAATATTGCTTCAAGCATTATCCAAGATTTTATAGCCTATGTTTTCCTGTAGGATTTTTATGGTTTCATGTGTAACATTTAAGTCTTTAATTTGTTTTGAGTTTATTCTTGTGTATGATATAAGAAGGTGCTTTAATTTCATTTTTTTGCAAATATCCATTCAACTTCCCAACATCTTTTATTGAATACACCATCTTTACCCCACTGTTTGTTCTTGCCTCCTTTGTCGAATGTTAGTTGACCATAAAGGCGGCATGGGTTTAGTTTTGTTCCATTGATCTATGTGTCTGTTTTTATGCCAGTACCAGGCTTTTTGATTATTATTGCCTTATATTATAGTTTGATATTAGGTAGTATGATTCTTCAAACTTCATTGTTCTTTTTTCAGGATCACTTTTGCTATTCAGGGTCTTTCGTGGTTCTGTATAATTTTCTGAAATATTTGCTCTAGTTCTGTAAAATATGTCATTGGTATCTTGATAGGAATTGCATTAAATCTGTAGATTGCTTTGGTTAGTATGGTCAGTTGAATGATGTTTATTCTTCTTATCTATGAATACCGTATGTTCCTCCACTCATTGTATCTTTTACAATTTCTTTCTTCAGTGTTTTATAATTGTCCAAGTACAGGTCTTTTATATCATTAGTTCTATTCCTAAGTATTTTTTTTTTGAAGCAATTGTGAGTGGGATTGTTTTAATTTCCTTTTTTAATAGTTCATTATTGGCATATAAAAATGCAACTGATTTCTGGATATTAATTTTTTATCCTGCTACTTTACTGAATTCATTTATGAGTTCTAGTAGTTTCTTGGTGGAACCATTAGGGCTCTCATGTCATCTGCAAATTCCAATTTGAATGCCTTTTTTTTTTTCTTGTCTGATTGCTATGGCTAGAACTTCCAGTACCATGTTGAATAAGAGAGGTGAAAGCAGGCAGCCCTTTCTTCTTCCTGTTCTTGAGGGGAATGCTTGTAATTTTTGCCCCTTGAGTATGATACTGGCAGTGGGTTTGTCATATATGGCCTTTGTTGTGTTGAGGGATATTCCCTTTATTCCCAGTTTGCTGAGAATTTTTATCATAAATGGGTGCTGGATTTTATCAAATGTTTTTTTCTGCCTTTTTTCATATGATCATGTCATTTTTTATTCTTCATTTTTTTATGTGGTATATCACATTTATTGATTTGTGACTGTTGTACCAACCTTGCATTCCTGGAATAAATCTGATTTGATCATGATGTGTGTTCTTTGTTATGCATTGCTGTATTTGGTTTGCTAATATTTTGTTGATGATTTTAGCATCTATATTCATCAGATATATTGGCTTATAATTTTCTGTTTAGTGTCTTTGTCTGGTTTTGGAATTAGGATAATGCTGGCTTTGTAAAATGACCTAGGAGTCTTCCCTTCTCTTGAAATTTTTGGGATAGTTTGAGAAGAATCAGTAATCATTCTTCTTTGAATATTTGGGAAAATTCACCTGGGAAGCCATCCGTCCAATCCAGGACTTTTGTTTGTTGGGAGTTTTTTGATTATTGCTTCAGTTTTACTAGGTATAATTTGTATATTCAGATTCTGTGATTTTTCCTGATTTAGTTTTAGAAGATTGTATGTTTCTAGGAATGTACCCATTTCATCCAGGTTGTCAATTTTTTGGCATATAGTTGATTGTAATATTTTCTTACACTCCTTTGTATTTCTTTGGTGTCAGTTGTTATTTCTCCTCTTTCATTTCTGATTATTTATTTGGGTCCTTTCTCTTTTTTTCCTCGATGAATCTGGTTAAAGGTTTGCCAGTCTTATTTATCTTTTCAAAGGACCAACTCTTGGATTCATTGATCTTTTATTTCATTTTTTAGACTCTATTTCCTTTTTTCTTTTAATGGTAATATACATTAACATGAGATGTACCTTCCTAACAAAATTTTAAGTGTATATGCAGTGTTGTTAACTGATGTGCACATTTTTGCATAGTCAGTGTCCAGAACTCTTGCATGTTTCACAGTTGTAACTGTGTTGTTACATATGGCAGAATTTTTTTTAAGGGCCGAGTAGTATTTCATTGTATGAACATACTGCATTTTCTTTATCCATTCATCAATGGATATTTGTGTTTTCTCTACATCTTGGCTATTACAAAATGTGCTGTAGTGAACACAAGGGTGTAGATTTAAAAAGAAATCTTCAAGATCTTGGCTTTACTTCTTTTGAATAAATACTCAAATTTGGAATTTCTGGATCTTGTGGTAGTTTTATTTTTATTATTTTGAGGAACCTCCAATAGTGACTGTACCATTTTACATTACCACCAATAGTGTGTAGGGTTCTAATTTCTTTACATCCTACTACTTCATTGGTTTTTGTTTATTTTCTGTTAATGGCCATTTTTACAGGTGTGAGGTGATATCTAATTGAGTTTTGACTTGCATTTCCTTGACAATTGGTGATGTTGATAATCTTTTTATACACCTCTTAAGGTGTTTCAAAGAACACCTACTTGTAGGTGTTCTTACATCACTTAAAGTAATATTTATATCAGTGAAATAAAAGATACTGAATTTGTTGAAGTCTTTGTTATCGGATTTGAATTTTACCTAGTAAGAAGAATGTTTAAATAGACTTCTGGCCAAGATGGAGGCGTAGGTAGATTCACTGTGCCACTTCACACAACCAAAAGGATAACAACAACTGATTTAAAAACAAAAACAACCAGAACTGGCAGAAAATCAAACAGTATGGAAGTCCGACAACCAAGGATTTAAAGAAGAAACATTCATCTAGACCAATAGGGGAAGGGTGGAGATGGGCAGCCAGGTCAAGAGGACTCATGGCAAATTGGTGGCTAGTGGGCTGGGCTAAGTAGTGGCTTGCAGACTGTGCAGTCCCACATTTCTGTGCAGATAAACCAGGAGGAACAACTAGGGAGCAAGACAGATAGCACAACCTAGGGTTCCTGTACCAGGAAATAAAACCACAAAACCTCTGGCTGTAAACCCCTGTGGGGGTTAATGTGGCAGTGGGAGGAACTCCCAGCCTCACAGGAGAGTTCGTTGGAGAGATCTACAGGGTCCTAGAATGTACACAAACCCACATACCAGGGAATCAGCACCAGAAGGGCCCACTTTGCTTGTGGGTAGCTGGGGAAGTGATGGAAAACAGGCAGAGAGTGGAGCAAGTGGCACTGTTCCCTCTTGGACCCCTCCCCCTCAAACAGCATCACAGCACAGTGATGTGGGTTGCCCCGTCCTGGTAAACACCTAGGGTTCCACCCCTTACTACATAACAGGTGTGCCAGAGGGAAAAAATGGCCCAAATGAAAGAACAGTTGAAAGCACGAGAAAAACTACAACTAAGTGACAAAGAGATAGCCAACTTATCAGATACAATTCAAAACACTGTATCAGGATGTTCCAGGAACTCACTGGGTACTTCAACAGCATAAAAAAGATGTAGGCAGCAATGAAGGTTGTATTATGTGAAATAATTAAAAATCTACAGGGAACCAACAGTGACGGGAAGGAAACCAGGACAAATCAATGGTTTGGAGCAGAAGGAAGAAAGAAACATTCAACCAGAACAGAAAGAAGAAACAAGAATTCAGAATAATGATGAGAGGCTTAGGAACCACTGGGACGACTTTAAACATTCCAACATCTAAATCATAGGGATGCCAGAAGAAGAGGAAGAGCAAGAAATTGAAAACTTATTTGAAAAAAAGAAAGAAAGAAAACTTATTTGAAAATATAATGAAGAAGAACTTCCCCAATCTGGCAAAGGAAATAGACTGCCAGGAAGTCCAGGAAACTCAGAAAGTCCCGAAGAAGTTAGACCCAAGGAAGCACACACCAAGGCACATCATAATTACATTAGCCAAGAGTAAAGGTAAGGAATCTTAAAAGCAGCAAGAGAAAAAGAAACAGTTACCTACAATGGAGTTCCCATAAGATCATCACCTGATTTCTCAAAAGAAATCTTACAGGCAAGAAGGGGCTGGAAAGTATTCAATCAAAGTTATGAAAAGTAAGGACCTATATCCAGGATTACTCTATCCAGCAAAGCTTTCATTTAGAATAGAAGGTTAGATGAAGTGCTACCCAGATAAGGTCAAGTTAAAGGAGTTCATCATCACCCAGCCCTTATTATATGAAATGTTAAAGGGACTTATCTAAGAAAAAGAAGATAAAAAACATGAACAGTAAAATTACAATAAACTCACAGTAATTAACAACCAAACCTAAAAAAAAAAAAAAAAAAAAAGACAAACTAAGCAAACAACTAGAACAGGAATAGAATCACAGAAATGGATATCACATGGAGGGTTATCAGTGGGGGAGTAAGAGTGGGAGAGAGGGGTAAAAGGTACAGGAAATAAGTAACATAAATGGTAGGTAGCAAATAGGGGGAGGTTTAGAATAGTACAGGAAATGTAGAAGTCAAAGAACTTATGTATACAACCCACGGACAGAACTAAAGGTGGGAAATGCTCATGGGAGAGGTAATGCAGGGCAGAGGGGAATAAAGGAGAAATGGGACAACTGTTGTAGCATAATCAATAAAATATATGAAAAAGTGTTTAAATAAAAAATGTTTAAATGATAACATACATTAGAGTGGAAGTAGTCCGTAGTTGCCCATTGATTGCTTTTGACTTAACTTAGGATTAAAAAAAATAAACTTATCTCTAAATGTTATGAACTTATTTAAAATTTTCCAAATAAGATATAAACTCATTTTAGAAAAGTAGGAAAACTGTAAAAAGGAAGATAATAATAATCTAACTTTTCAAATAAAACTATCAATATGTTTTGTATTTCCATTCAGTTTTTCCCACCTCAGGCATTATTTTAAAATAGTTACCATAGTAAATATGCAGTTTGTATCTTTCTTTAAAAAAATATATCTTCACCCCAGGACATGCTTATTGATTTTAGAGAGAGGGGTGGGGAGGGAGAGGGAGAGAAATATTGATAGGTTGCCTCTCCTACCTGTCCCAGCTGGGAACTGAAACCACATCCTAGACATGTGCCCTGACTGGTAATCAAATCAGTGACTCTTTGGTTTGTAGTCCACACTCAATCCACTGAGCTAAACCAGCCAGGGCTACATAATGATGTTTTCTATCATTTGTTACCTTGCTCTTTTTAAACAACCCACTGAAACATTATAGGGAAATGATTTTATGAGGATAGATTTTTGTGAGGAGTAGTTTTCCAAGTAAACACTTGGAAACTACTACGTGCAAGATGATTTTCAGGCACCTTATATACTGTCTCTTTCAAGGAGGCAGAGCCAGTGGTACCTGATTTTCACAAATGAGGAAACAGGCAAGAAAAAAGATGTGACATTCAAGTTACACAGTTTAAACTGTGTTTGGCCTACTACCTTGAATCCTCCCTTCCACACCCCAAATATGAAGATATTTCTATATTCTAGGGTTTTATTATCATAAAAACAGGAAAAAGAGTTGATTTTGGTGAAACTTGAATGCTTTTGCAGACAGGGTGAGTACTTTATGTTGGATTCCCAATTGTATCACTGTTCTGCTCTGTGGTTAGACTTTGAGAGATGACATCATGTACTATAAATAATCACTTATTCATGCTGAGGAGGAATTTTAAACATGGAAGGCAATTGCTGCTGCAGGCCATCAGTATTTCAGTCAGAGAGGAACTGATATTTGAAGAGAGTACCACAAATGGGAACTCCAACTTAGTTCCGGTCACTTTCTTAAGCAGCAGGTAACATACCTCTCACAATTTTCCTCAGTGGCAGGATTGTCAAATGAGTTCTCTCGCAGTAAGAATGAAAAGGCCTTTTCTGAAGTTTTAGACAGCTTACATTTATTGAGCATTTACTGTGTGATAGACAATGTACTAAGTGTCTTCTAAGTATCATCTCATTTATTTTGATCCTTAGTCTGAGTTATGTACTATTAACAACACTATTTTACAGAGGAAGCAACAGGCATACCAGAAAATGGAAAAGGATTATTCTTGGGTCCAGTTGACTGTAAAGCATATTCTCTTGTTATGGTTTTGGTAGTCCCAGAGTTACTGTATCTAGTCTGCCTGCTTTGTTGAGCTGAACAAAGTCAGAAACTAATGGATTATAGACGGAAATCAGCTAGATCCATTTTTTTCTGGCACTTTTAAACTTTTGGAATAAATATACAAATGTTTAGAATATGTCTGTCTTTCCTTACACTATCAATAAATACCTTTCTCTGAGGTGTACCAAGGGAGAAATTGGGAGGTTTTTCTTGGATGGCAGGAGATTTGGAAGCCAGCCCGATCAAAGATTAAGAATGCTGTTTTGAAGAAAGTCTAGGGGAAAAACTAGACCAGGGATTCAGATATTGAGAAGAAATGGGAAGAATACTAAACAACTAAGATATTTGATACTGTATATGGATATAGAATAGGGTAAATCAATGTTGTTCAAGCCTTTCCACTTCGAGACTTAGAATTGAGTGCGTATTCACTTGCTGAGTTTGTGGTAGATAGATGTTTTTGATTACTGTGAAATCAAAGTATAGAGTTTTTCCCTTCCTGTTTTTTCCTAAAGTAGCTCTGAAGAAATTATAAATTCATGTTTTACCCATCTTCCCCCATCTTGTAATGACATAATTGAGAGAATTATTCTGTGTTGACCATATTTTTTCTCTTTGAACCTGAAGGATGTCATTCCATTGTCTCAGGCCTCTATTGTTTCTGATAAGTCAGCCTTTATATAATTTTCCCCAAATTTAATCTGTCTCTTTTGATGATTGTATATGTTGGTGTGAGGTTGCTGAGGTTGTTGGATCTTCATTGCAAGTTAATGTTTTGCATTGATTTGAGGAAATGTCCTTATTCCCCACCCCCCATATATATTCTCTTTCTACTTCTGGTACATGTAGAGTATTTTAAACCATTTAATGTTTCTAACAGATAGCTAAGGCCCTTAT
The DNA here is from genome assembly GCA_004024845.1 of Tonatia bakeri. Taxonomy (NCBI): domain Eukaryota; kingdom Metazoa; phylum Chordata; class Mammalia; order Chiroptera; family Phyllostomidae; genus Tonatia; species Tonatia bakeri. The sequence goes on from PVIA01007432.1 coordinate 13,208, forward strand.
TTTTTCCAATATTTTTTCTACTTCATATGATAATTTTTTATTTGTCTGTGTTCAGTTACACTTACTATTTCTTCTTCTGCCTACAGTTTACTTTAAAGCTTATTCAATGAATTATTTTATTTCACATATTGCAATTTTAAGTTCTAGAATTCTCATTTTGAAATACTTTTTCCTACTGAGAATCTCCCATCTGTTCATTCATTCTGACAATCTTTTTTCTATTTTTTAAAAAAGTTTTTGAATATTTATAATAGCTGCTTTAAACTTCTTTGCTGCTCACTCCAATATCTGTGTCATCTTGGGGTATGTTTGTATGGAGTGTTTGTTCTAGACAATGTCACATTTTATTTTCCACACATCTATTAATTTTTTATTCATATTGAGAAATGTATAAGGACATGTTGTAGAGGTTCTGGTTTCTCCTGCAAAGTTTTTGATCTGGTAAGTAGTTACAGTATTGGTTGATTATTTTGAGGCTTGCTGTTAGGCTTTGTTAAGGCAGGTCTGTGGAAGGACCAAATTATTTACTATGCCCTTGTAATTAGTTTCCTCTGTGGTACTCAACAGTGAAATTTATACTCAGTTATTTTAGCCTTCCAGCTGATAATTTCAGTAGGTTCCTTGTATTCTCCCCCACATTTATGATGTTTAGAGTTCAGCCAAGGACTTAAAGGGAGTTTTAATGTAAACTTTTGGACCTCCCCAAATAGTGACTTTCTCCTTTCTAGAAGTGTTTCCCCTCCTTACTTTCCAAGCCACACTGAAATTTTCAAATTCTGTTTTCTGGTTCTTGAAGCAAAGAAGACAATGGCTTTCTACTTGTTTAGCCTACTACATTCTATGCTGACTAGGCAGTGTCCTCATTGGACAAACCATGTTGATTTGGATGTTATCCAGTATGTCTGGATTTGTTTTTTCACTGATCAGACCAGTCCTTTCCAGTGTCTGCCTACTTTTGTTTTTACTTCCCTGCCTTCAAATAGTTGTTTTTAAATCTTCTGTTTATAGTTTACAGTTGTTATTTTCAATTGAGTAACCCCAGGGAAATGGCCACTGAACATTTGGTTATTTTATAAAACATTTTTCTCACCCCATAAGGATTTCTCATACTCCCTTTTAGTCAGTGCTCTATCACAAAACCAACAATCTTTATTTTTATAACTATGATTTTGCATTTTTTATTGCAGATATATATATATCTGTTTAATATATAAATGGAATTAATTTTTGTATCTGCTTTCATTAAGTATAAGGTTTTTGAGATTTATGCATATTGTTGCATTTACCTCTGATACATTTTTTGTTTTGTTTAGCAGTATTGCATTGATTGAGTAAGCCAAATTTTTTATGTATCTTTTTTTATTGATGGTCACCTGGATTTTTCCCAGTTTTAGCTATTATGAGTACTGTACTTAATATTCGTGTAAAAGACTGTGTGTGTACATTTTTATCACTTTATCTTGAGTAAGTTTCTAGTGATAGTGTTGTGTCAGCAGGGTATATGTATTTTTGTCTTATAAGAAACTACCAGTTTTCCAAAGTGTACTATTTTACATGCCCACAGACAATATGTAACATTTTAGGTGCAGATTTTATTTTTATGTCAAGATTATAGTCTATTATAAATAGAGGTAATTTTTAATATATGTCTTTGATTCCTGGTAAATGATTTTGATAAGTAGTCCTCTATTTTATTTTTCATTTTTAAGAAAAGATTTTATTTATTTATTTTAGAGGGGGAGGGAGAGAAATATCAATGTGTGGTTGCCTCTCTTGTGCTCCCTCTTGGGGACCTGGCCCACAACCCAGGCATGTGTGCTGATTGGGAGTCAAACTGGTGACCCTTTGGTTTGCAGGCCTGAGCTCAATCCACTGAGCCACACCAGACAGGGCTCTTTTTTTCGTTTTTTATTATAACTTTTCCATTACTATTTATCCCCCCATACCCTCTTCTATTTCCCCCACCCTCTCCCTCCTGCAAAGTAGTCCTCTATTTTTAAACTAAAAGTATTCCGAGTTATAGGTTTCAAGAAGGATAGGCTTTATTTACACAGGCAGTATCCAACTTTTTAAACTAGTTTTAATAATTCCAAAAGCCCGATGCTGGAGTAGCTTGTGGATGTAATTAATCATCTGTATAAATTGTTTTTTAAATGACTTAAATTTATTTTTTATGAGTTAGAAAGTAATTATGGGAGTTCAAAATTTTAAAGTCTGTACATGGCAATAATTTTTGCTTACATGTTATTGCAATAAATATACATGAATGTGAAACAGAGGTTGTTAGTTCATTGCATTAGAGCACTGTGCTAATGTGAGGGATTTCACTTGAGTGTCAACCTGGTTTAGATACTTTTGTGGCATTGGTTATCAGCTGTATCCTTTATGACGGATTCTTACAAACTTAGGCTGTTCATCATTGGGACTGGGAAGAATGAATATAAGTAGATAAAGGTAAAGGTATAGCTGCTACTAAAAAATTCTTTCCTTACATTAATAAACAGTGTCATTTTGTATATAAAAAGTTTTTTTTATCAGTCTTCATCTGTGTATTCAGCACTTGTAGGTGATACAGAATAAAAGATGAATGTGTTCTTTGCTCTTAAACTAATTTGAGACCACATACTGGGTGGTGTTTTCATAAGAACTGTACAACTTCTACACTTTGTGACATGGGTTTTTAAATGTGATTGATACAGTGTTAAAGAGAACCTAGTGAGGATTATGGAGATTGGACAAGTTGTACAGCTGAGGTGGAATTGAAAATGAGCATTAAACTAATAAGACATTAACTGTAGAGGAGGGAGAAGTACTAAGAGGAATGAGAGCAATGAAATTTTTATGAATGATACTGTGTGTAATGAATATGCCTCCTCATTACAATTGGCATTTTAAATGGTAAGACACTGAACTCTATAGCTCCTTGAAGGCAGGTTCTCTGTGTCTAGTGTATCTCTGTGTCATCAGGACCTAGAATTCTCCCTAAACTATGACAGTATATATATATATATATATATGTCAGAGTAGGCAATTAGTATTTTTGGCTATTAGCGTTGGAAGAGGAGAGGTAATTATAACTGGATTTTCAAAGGCTTTAAACATAGGAGGGACAAAACCAAGCATAATTGACAGTAAACATTTGTAGAACAAGTGAGTAGGTACTACATTTCATATTGAAGAATTTGGGAATTATTCTATTGGCAGTGGGTACTGGATATATGTTTACTTTTTACGTCTATGGGCAATATGTTATACTGGCAGAATATTATAAGCAGGTGAAGAAATATGAAATAGTATTTTAGGAATATTCAGATAGACTCTAGCAAAAGAGTCTAAGTAGGACACCACAAAAGCCCTGAATAAAAAGGTGGCAGTAGAAATGGAAAAGTTGCCTCAGGAGTTATTCATAAGGAACACTCTGAGTATAGGAACAGTGAAGGGTAAATTAAAGATGATGCCATTTTGCAAGTCTGGTTGACCTGAACTATTGGGGTAGGACAAAGTAGGCTAAATTAACAGCTGTTATTATCTAAAAGATAAATTGCAAGTAAAGGTTTGGATTAATAACAATAACATAATAAGATAAATAATATAATAATTAATAAATAAATAAATAAATAAGAAAGAATAAACTGTTTCATGTACTCACAACTGTAAACCTACATTTGCCCACCCTGTATGTTATAGTACTACTTGCAGATTAGAAATGTTAATAATTAGGGTCCAAAGGCATATGAGGAAGAGATGAAGGCTATCTGAAGAGTTTGGTTTTAGATATTATGGGTTTTAGGCAGTGGCAGGAGAACCAAATGAAAGCTTCCAGCAGAAATTTGGTGATTTAAGACCCAGAACTGAACTTTAGTCCAGTAATGTGCATTTGAAAACTGATCATTCAGAGGGGACAGTAAAAATCATAAAATTACATGAGCAGTCCAGTGGGTAAAGCATAAATTGAGAAGAACATGGGATGAAAAGCAGGTACTACTTTTTTTTTTTTCACACAGAAGGGGAAGTAGCAGTAGAGAACCAAAGGTTAATGCCAACAAAGCTTAGAGAAGGAAGGTGATTAATAAGATTGGATGTCATAAAGCACCAAAGAGATAAACAAAATAGGGCCAATTGTCCATCACCTATTTTTGTAAATAAAGTTTTAGTAGAATACAGCTACTCTTTATTTGTTTGTGTATCACCTGTTTTTGTGCTACAGTAGAAGAGTTGAATAGTTGTTAAAGAGGACATATGACTCACAAAGCCTGGAATATTTACTTGTCATTTACAGGAGAAGTTTGCTGATCTCTGTCTGCCATAGAGATCCAAGAAATGAAGACCAAGAGAGGACCTTTATATTTTATGATTATGATAACCTTTGATGACCTGGAAGAGTTCAGTTTTATCCTGTACACAAATGCCTTTTGTATGCCTGGTGTTTTGTTTTGCTGGTTTGGTCTAGGAAGAAGCTAAATGGTAGATAGTAACAAGAGATTCATAATGAGTGAGTGAATAAATTGTAAGGAGTGAAGGTGGCCAATGTATATTTTTGTTTTGTGGAGAAATGAGTGATGGCTTTTAAAGAGTATATGAGGCAGAGAATTTTATAGGTATGGGGTAAATATGAAAAAAACATTTTTATGGAATTCCTCAGAGAAAGGCAGTGTGTTGCCATTACAGGAATTAATGGTCTAAGACTTGAATGCAGGGAGTACACAGGCCTCATTACAGGAAATGAATAGAATTGTTTGTGGAATTAAGTTAAGAATAGTAGTTGCTCACACAGCTGTTTTTGAATAGCAAATTGTGTTTGGTAATCAGCAAAAATCCACTGAAACATACTTGATAGTTATGCAGAAGTTGCTTTATTGGTACTGACTTATGATCCTAATGGGCACTATAAAAACAAACTAAAAATCTTTGCATGAAGTTTTTACAGTGGTACAATACTATATGGTTTTTTTTTAAATGTGCAAATGCAATTGTAATATTTTCATCTTCCTTTTCCCACCACCAAACCCAAATATAACTGTCTTATTCAAGAGAGCAAAAGCATGAACTTGAGGAGCTCACGTAGCAATGAGGTGTTTTCATTGAAAGGAATAGTATCTATTTGATTGCTTCTCTGTTTGTCTTCCTCCCTAGACAAAAATGGAGTGTTTTATCATATGGTTGGATTTAGGCCTACTATTTTATATATTCCCTGTTTTTTCAATCTGAATTCTGTTCGACTATACTTCTTTCTTTTGGATTTGGCTATTTGTCAGGACTCCATTTTAACTTCTTTCTTTAGTGATGCTTCTGCTTTTTTAAAGCCTCTCTAAGGATGTTAATATACATAATTAACTTCTCACAGTCTACTTAGAATTAATATTGTACCACTTCATATAACATGAAGACATTTTGTGACCTTATAGATCTATTTACTCCCACCCTGCCTTCCTTTATGTTGTGTTTGTCAAATAACTTTTAAAGAAGTTAAAGAGAAAAAAATAATCTTTTATATTTACTATTTCTGATGCTCTTTCCTTCCTTGAGAGCCAAGATTTTTATCTGATAACATTTTCTTCAGCCTGAAGAGCTTCTTTTAGTATTATATTGCAGTTTTGCTGGCAGCAAATTCTTAATTTTCTTTTATTTGAAAATGTATTTCACTTCCATTCTTGAAGGATATTTTTTTGACCTACCTCTGTCCTGTTGCTTTAAAGATGTGTTTGCATATCTGCTGACATTCATAGTTTCTGATGACAAATCTGCAATAATTTGAACTGTTGTTCTTTTGTATGCATAATGTATTTCTTTTTCTCCCACCAAGGTCTTCTCTGTATTTTTGCTTGTCAGAACTTTGACTATGATGTGCCTAGATTTGGGTTGACTTAGTGTCTTTAATTGGTAAATTTGTGTCACCACATTTGTGAACATTTTGGCCATTATTCCTTCATTTTTTTTCCCTTCCCTGTTCTTTTTGTTCTCTCATTATGCCTATGTTAAACTTTTAAATATCTTTTCTTACATGTCTAAGGTCCTGATCATCTTCTTTTAATCTCTTTCCTGTTTATCACATTGAATTATTTCTTTGATCTGACATCGAATTTACTTACTCTTTTCCTCTGTCATAGCTCCATTCTTTTCTTAAACCCATACAATATTTTTTTTTAGATATTAGATACTTTGCTTTCTAAAACTTCCATTTGTTATTGTTATTTTTTGTCTCTGTGGAATTTCCATGTTTTTAAATTTATTACAATCATATTTCCTTTACTTCGTTTAGCATAGTTACAGTATCCGCTTTAATGTCCTTGTCTGAAAATCGCAGTATCTCAGTCATTTTGAGGTTGGCCTCTCTTGGTAATCTTTTCCCTTGAGATTGGATCACATTTCATTGTGAAGGATTGTCACATTGTATTAAGGATATTGTTAATGTTATTTATGGAAATTTTGTTTTTTTCTTGTTCCTCCAAAGAGTTGATTTTCTTATTTTAGTGAGCCATTAATTGGATTAGACTCAAAGTGAAAACTCTCTTACCTGTGGTTGGCAGCTCTTCAAATCTCAATTTGATTCTTTTGGCCTCAGCTGCAGACTTCCTTGGGCCTGCTCTATGAATGTGTGCTCTAAGGCTCAGCCAAAAGACTTGGGTAGAGATAATGAAGGGAGACCTTCCAAACTGGAATTTATTTATAAAAAATTGTGTATTTATTCTTACACTTATCAAGACTTTTTTTCCATTGCTCGAAACAGTTTTTGAACTTATCAATTTTGATGCCTTTCAATGCTTCTGCCATTTTTTGTTTCACCTCTTCTACATTGGCAAACCATTTCCTTTTGAGGACTTTGTTCATCCAGGAAAACAAAAAAAAAAAGTTGTTTGGGGCAAGATCAGGTGAATAGGGAGGGTGGGCCAGGGGGTCATGCTGTTTTGGTCGAAAACTGCTAAACATTCAGAGTGGTGTGGTGTGGGCAGGTGCACTCATTAATCACCCATCATGAAATGGGGAAAGGTATTGAAAGAATCCTCAAAAAAAAATTCACTGAGGCTAAACACAGCCTCTCACAACACCACCAGCTACTACTACACAGGAACAGATGGGTTCTTAGAACACTCACCTAGCGGGGGAAGCCTGTACTACAAGTGGCCCTCCCTCCAGAAGATAATTCTAGTTTGGGGGAGTGAATTCACTTTTTTATTTTTCTTCTTTTTGGGATTCTGTCCTTACTTTTTGGAGACTATGGTTGTGCTGTCTTTTTCTTCAAGCCAGAAAGACAGCTGCCTTCTATTGGCATTTTAGTTCTTACGTGCTATGGCTGCCGCTTGTCTGCAGGATAAAGCTTTAAGAATGAAAAACTCACCTGTGCTGACCTCTAAAAGCTGTTAAAAAGAGAAACTCATTCTGATCTTTTCTTCCCAGTTTATAATTCCAACCTAAGTTAGCTTGTTTTTTTTTTTTCACTCTCAAGAGCCTTTAGGTAGTTGTTTTGTATTTATATCCCCCCCACCCCTCCAATTTATAGTAGCTCTCAGGAGCTTACTGCATTATATTGGAAATTGAATTCAGTAGGTCAATTTTGAGATTTCCTCCAACATATTTATTTGCAAGCTGTTTTGAATAATACTATTCTCTTTAAAATAGTAATTATTGGATCTTTTCTTTTTAACTTATCTTTATAGTTACTGAATTTTTATAACATACTCTCATGTGAATGCCTTAATTTTATGTATCCTTAACTAGTTAATTAACCTGTTGATGCAGAATACTGTACTTTGTTAGGTACCAGAAGAACATAGAGATGAACAAGATATGTTGCTTATTATAAAGTTTTATTGGTAGGATATACATGGAAAAAATCATACTGTTCAAGATGTAATAAATGCAAATTAATTTCTGAAACAGTGTGATTAATTTAAAATTAGTTAATGGAGAATACTTTCTCAGAGGGCATTTGATCTTAGGGAGATTCAAATTAGAAATTCTGTGGGGGTGATGAAGGTGGATATGAAGAAAGGATGATGAAGAGGGCCTAGGAAACAAAAGAAATAGACTATAAATATGTGACAAGTCTTAGCATGTTTGGGGAGTGACTCACGTCTTGATGAGGTTGGAGCACTGAGTTTTGGGTAAGTACTGAAGCTGGAAATGTAGATTGAGGCTGCCTTGCAGAATACTATGCACAGGAGTGTGAATGTTATTCCTGAAGCAGCAGAAGATCACATTTGAGGAGTGATTGGATATTATCCAACTTGTGTTTATGGCAAGGTAAGTGTACTGGCAATATTAACTGCAGATTGGAACAGAGACATAATAGAAGAATTAGCAATACACAGGACCTGATCCAGAGTACTATATACATGAAGAGAACAAATTGGAATAGTTACTCAAAATATTGCTGAGGTAGAAATTAATACAATGAGTAACTGACTGACTAAAGGAATACAGAAGAAGAGTGTTAGCAAATTAAAGAGAATCATTAAATTTCTTACCACATTTGTAAATATCCCAACATCATGTTGAGTATATAAAATTTTTTGGAACACTTCTTATTTAAAATTCCTTTTATAGCACTGTATTATAAGGTGATGCTATAGTGAATACAAAGTGATTTTTCAAAGGGCATATGATCGAGGTCACTTCAAAGTAGTGGTACTGCGTGTGATTTACCCACCAAGCCTAGTGAGCTTTTAGGTTTCTGTAAAACTTAAATAATTTTTGCTCTTTGGAAGTAATTATTTGTCTAGTTCATAGTCATTTACAGTCTAACTGCTTCTCCCTAGAATTTTCAAAATACTATTCAATTATTAAAAATATTGGTTTTGACTATTACATAAAGAGGAATGAGAAGCCAACAAATAGGGAACCAGTTTCAGCTCCACTTTTGTTGAATGGATTATATTATTTCCACTTCATATATTCATTTCTTCCACAGATATTAATTAGTACCTGCTTTGTATCAGGCACTATCTTCGACATCATACATATAACAGTGAATAAGACAAATGACTTTTTTTTTTTAATGAAGCTTTTAATGTATTGGGAGAAGACAGATAGTAAAACCTCCTCCCAAAAGATGATACTTGAACAAAGACCTGAAGGAAATTAAGGGAAGGTACCATTCAGGTATCTGTGGGAAAGCACTTTATGAAGAAGGAAGAGCAAGTGGAAAGGCCCTGAGGAGGAAGCGTGCTTGGTGTGTTTGAGCAAAAGCCGAGGGCCATGTTGACATAAAGTAACCCAAGAAAAAGAATAGTAGTATTTGCTTCAGCAGCCCATATACAGAAATTGGAACAATACAGAGAAGATTAACTTGGCCCTGTGCAAAGATGACGCCCAATTTTGTGAAGTGTTCCATATTTTTAGTGGGACATCTGTAATAGCATAAACAATAAAATATTTTTAAAGAATAATTTTCTTATATAAAAAAAGAAAGAATAGTAGGAGATGAAGGGAGAGAGGTTGCAGGCAGAACCTGTAAAACATTACAGACCAATGGATTAAATTCTGAATGAGATGGGAATCCAGTGGTAGATTTTGAGCATAGGATTGTCATGATTTGAGTTGTTTTTAAAACTCATTCCAGTCCCCATGTAGAAAATACAAACTGTAAGAGGGGCAAGAAGGGAAACCCTTCAGGATGCTGTTGTAATAATAAAGGTCAGAGATGATGGTGGCTTGGACTAAAATGATCATATTAAAAATGGTGAACCATAGGTCAGATTTTGGAAATGTTTATAAAATAAAATCTAATGGAACTGTACCACTGAAAGGCTGAGTAGACAGATTATTTTGCTGAGACTGATCCAGAGTGAGAGAAAGGCATCAAGCCCCTTTAAAAAGAGTTGGCTGTCTTCAGTGTCTCTATAGAAGAAAAATAACTGGCAATGTTTTTAGGGTGAGGACTTTGGTATTTAGACTAGAAAAGGGCAAGGCAGTTTCTCTCAAGTGCAGTTGGGAGGGTTTTCATTGTCCAGAGACTTGATAACTAGTTTAGAGGCGGTTTAGAGACAGTTCAAGAGCTTTGTTAGGGTTAGAATGTCTCTTCTAGGTTACTAGACAGTTCCCAGTGTGGTACAAAATACCTGCTTATGCTGTGGGAACTTAGTTTTAACCCTTGGCCATCATGCAGTTTCTATTTTTCTTAAAGAGGTAAACCTGTCATTTCTTTTCAATCATCTATTCTTCTTCAATTAAGTCACTGGAATATCCTTTTTTAATTGTATCTTTACAGGGAATATATATATATATATATACACACATACACATACATATACATATATGCATATGTACATATATATGTCGTGGCTCATCACAGTAACACAGTAAAATCACTGTGTTTGAAAGTCATTTTCAACATTAGTTATTTCCTTGAAATTAGGCATACCTTATTCTAGTGTATTTTGGTACCAGAATATCCCTGCCTGTAAATCTTTGTACTCAATAATACCAAACAGAAATTGTCATTGAATTTTAAAGGGTGACCTGAAAAGGCAAATTCTTTTCATCTTTTTACTAGTCTTATTTTCTTCAATGCTTAAAATAAACTTTTTTTTAACAGCTCATTGTGCAGAATTTCAATTTTTATGAGTAAAAATTTCTATAACCAATGTTATATATTTTATATGAAGCAACATGTCTTAACTTCTCCTAAATTTCTTTACAATTTTAGTATTTTCATAGCTTTCTATTTTATTTGTCATTAATGTATAGCAAAAAATAAAAGATTTGCTGTTACATTCAATTGACACTATTTCACAGTGAATTTCTAGAAAAACACATTAGTAGAGATTGATTTCATGACTAGCAAAAATCTAAAAAACAATAAAAATGGTGGTAAGTTTTTTGGGTGTAAATTATTTTACAATTGATTGCAGCTTTTGACTCTTATCTAAAGGAATATCATTACTCCATAAATAAAACTGAGTAAAGAAACAATTGAAGTGCCTGCCACTTTCAAAGCTTTAGTTATCTGATATAGCTACCTCCAATGAGATTTTTTATATCAAATCATTGATTGTATCACCCTATAGCAGAGGGCAATCATGCAAAGTATATTATTTTTCCCTGATTTCTAGGTTCTAGGATGTGATTTTATTGTAGTGCTACCAAGGCAGTGTGTGTGTGTCTGTGAGAGGGAGATAATCAGGTGGCTATACAATTCCCTATGTTGTTACTCCCAACTTTATATATGCTTCTTTTCCACAGGGGTAGACCTGGGTATGATGTCAAGCCCAGTGGCTATTACTAACTTGTTTCTTCTTACCAGCTCTGCTTCAGGGTTATCCTAACTACTCTTCTCTCCATTCTTTGTATCGTTTTTCTTCCTTTCATTCCTTCTCAGCTCGCTAGACTCCCTACTAGTACCTAAAATATTTTCCTAATTTCAGACCTATTTCTCACTTTATCCTCTTCCTCTAGTCTGGGTCAGCAGATATTTTGGTTATAGGTCTAGCAGTGGCAAATGGGAAGGGAAGGAACTGGTCTGCAGCTTTGCTCCTCATTGACCCCTTTTACCTCCAAGCAGGTCTCGTCTGAACCTCACTAAATTTTGAGTAATGCTTTATGTATACAAACTCTGTACTTCTGGGGCCTATATGGGGGGAAACAGGTATTTACAGTATACAAAAGTCACTTTCTCCCAAAAAAAATCAGTTTTCAGTTTTTGCTAATGGTTAAAAACCTGCAGAAGTCCATGGTGCTCTGCTTAAAGAATGAAAGAAGGGATAGGATAGAAGTTATGAGAGAATTTTATGATTGACTCAAAAAAGAAAACATTTTTGGTCAAAAACAAAAGATAGTGGTGGTGGAAAGGAAGCGGGTAGATTGTAACTGAGTTCTTCATAGAAAAGAGAGTAGTGCCAGATGTTGAACTTTGCCAAGAAGTTTTCTTGCCCTTCCAAGAGTCTTGCTCTCTAACACCTCAAAAACTTGCTTTCTACCTTTTATTCCTTCTCTAGGGTCCCAGCCTCTTAAAGAATTGGCTGTGTATATAGTAATTTATGATTTGCTGTATTACTTTTTCTATTAATTGTTTTATAAAAGAAGGAAACAGGTTATTTCGTTGAATTTACAAGCCATTGTTTTTAAATAAATTATCTGAAATGTAATACTTGTTCTTTACTGGAAAACATGAAATAAAAATAGCATGCCTTTTAAAAGGGGACACATGGACTCAAAATTTACACTGGGTTTTATTTAATTGGTTCAATTCAGAAAAGCATGTACTTGAGGTTCTATATATAAAAGATTAAAAAAGAAAAGGCTCATTTTAATCTGTATTAAATTATTCATTAACTTTTAATCTTACTAAGTAGGAATAGATTAGATTAATCAGAAAATTAAGCAAGACTCAAACTCTTTCTGCCACTTAATTATTCGTAAACTTTCTCTTACATCTACCAATTTAATCTGTCAGTTGTAGAACTTGCTTCCTAAAATTGTTGAATTGGTATAGATAGACTGGAAATGAGAAGGAAAGAAAATATTTGGCAGTGATGGTATAGATGCATCTTAGTTAGAAATGTTTTCTCTCCTAATTACCGTAATTGTAACTATGGTGTATTTTCTTGTCAGTAAGTATTTTTTTCAGATTTTGATCAAGATGTATAATTTCTGTATTAAGCTTATTTTCTGTGTGTAAGTTTTTTTTTTCTGTTTACCTTGATCTTACAGCTGAAGCTTTGGAAAGTTTATTATTCCTGTCGTATTTCTATGTTTGTACAGCCATTGTGTTCAGCAGAAAGGAGTCATTCATTGATGGTTAAGATGACTCTTGCCTTTGTCAGTGCCAGCCACGACCTTCTATTCAGAGTCTGGATATATTAACAATAAAACTATAGAGCTCTAAGTTTAAAACCTAGTCAGATCCTTCTTATTCTATAGCATCCTTTGTGAACCCCCTACTATGTCCACTATTATTGGTGTGTAGCACTCTTTAGCTGGTGGCTTAATTAACTATCATTTTATTTAATTAATCTTTGCTCTTCCTTCATGCTGTGGAAGTAATTACTGTCACTTGATGAAAATTGAGTATGTGTTTGCATAGAATTTCATACATCTCTTTTAAAGTTTGTTTGAAATGTTTTCTGTAATAGTTACCCATCTTTTCTATATTATCCTTTACAAATGTATTTAAAACAACATAAAGTCCTCATATTTATTAATCATTTGATATAAGACAGTTCAGTCCTAAACCGAGGAAATTATGTTCAGATTATTTTCATTAGGATGAGATCACCAAATGAATTTCCAGTGTATGTTATTAATGTTCAGTGAAAGCATGGTTTCCCGTACTTCTCCCATCTCCACCAATCTATTTTTTATCTCTGTGAATTTGTACCTCATATAAGTGGAATCATACAGTTTATGTCTTTTTGTGATTGGCTTATGTTTTAGCATTTGTAAGAATTTTTTTTGTAATTTCAAAATTATTACTAAATATATATATATTTGTATTTATGTATAAATATATTTATTTATGGAAATAAATAAGTTATTATGTAAATAAAAGGAGACCAGCAAAATGTTATGCCAAGCTATATCACAATTCCCCTGATATCAAAAAGATATATATTTACAGAGTCACATATATCTAAGTTTAACTGTGAGTAGAAAGTTAAATATTAGTTACTCTGAAACTTCTCTAAGTATCTATAAACCAACTCACATTTTTGCTTGCACTGTTTCTCAGGATGACAAATTTTATAAGTTTGTATTATGTTAGAATATTATATTTAAATTTTAGGGCATTTGTGAATTTTTAATATTCTGGGATTTGGTAAAAGGATTTTTTTTTTCATTTAAAAAAATATATTTTATTGAATGTGTTATTACAGTAGTCCCATTTTTCCCTCTTTATTCCCCTCCATCCTTCACATCCCCTCCACTCACATTCCCCCCTCCCTTTAGTTTATGTCCATGGGTTGTACATATAAGTTCTTTGGCTCGTGCATTTCCTATACTATTCTAAACCTCCCCCTGTCTATTTGCTACCTACCATGTAGGCTACTTATTTCGTGTACCTTTTCCTCCTTTCTCCCCCTCCCCCGCTGATAACCCTCCATGTAATCTCCATTTCTGGAATTCTGTTCCTGTTCTAGTTATTTGCCTAATTTGTCTTTGTTTTTGTTTTAGGTTTGGTTGTTGATAGTTGTAAGTTTGTTGTCATCTTACTGTCCATATTTTTGGTCGTCTTTTTCTTAGATAATCCCCTGTAACATTTCATATAGTAAGGTCTTGGTGATGATGAACTCCTCTAACCTTGACCTTATCTGGGAAGCACTTTATCTGCCCTTCCATTCTAAATGGTAGCTTTGCTGGATAGAGTAATCTTGGATGTAGGTCCTTGCTTTTCATGACTTTGATTGAATACTTTGCAGCCCCTTCTTGCCTGCAAGGTTTCTTTTGAGAAATCAGGTGATGATCTTATGGGAACTCCATTGTAAGTAACTGTCTCCTCTTTTCTCTTGCTTTTAAGATTCTCTCCTTATCTTTACTCTTGGCTAATGTAATTATGATGTGCCTTGGTGTGTGCTTTTTTGGGTCTAACTTCTTTGGGACTTTCTGTGCTTCCTGGACTTCTTGGAAGTCTCTTTCCTTCTCCAGATTGGGGAAGTTCTCCTTCATTATGTTTTCAAATAAGTTTTCAATTTCTTGCTCTTCCTCTTCTTCTTCTGGCACCCCTATGATTCAGATGTTGGAATGTTTAAAGTTGTCCTAATCATTTCCTCATTTTTTTGAATTACTGTTTATTCACTGTGTTCTGGTTGAATGTTTATTTCTTCCTTCTGGTTCACACTGTTGATTTGAGTCCCAGTTTCCTTCCTGTCATTGTCGGCTCCCTGTATATTTTCCTTTATTTTACTTTTCATAGCCTTCATGTTTTCCTCTATTTTGCAACCATACTCAACCAGTTCTGTGAGCATCCTGATTACCACTGTTTAGAACTGTGCTTTTGATAGGTTGGCTATCTCTTCATCGCTTAGTTGTCTTTTTCTGGAGCTTTGACCTATTCTTTCATTTGGACCATATTTTTTTTTTTTGTCTTGGTGCACCTGTTGTATAGTAAAGGGCTGTGCCTTAGGTCAACTTTCTTCTTTTTAAAGGGTAGATATTACATTGTATGTATACCACATTTTGTTATTCATTTGTTTTTCAATAGGCACTTGATTTGCTTTCACCTTTTGGGTATTATAAATAATGCTGCCATGAACATGGGTGTATAAATATTTGAGACCCTGCTTTCTCGGTAGCCAATCTTCTTTTGTATTTTACTTTGTCTATTTAGTACTAAAAAAGCTTACCTTATATAGAAAAATAATTGCAAATAGAAAGTATTATTTTAAAAAGAAAGTAGTTTCATGTAAGTGGATTTTGTAGGTTTTGGTAGCCTTTGTCTTGAATTGGGTCTCATGGGAATTTTGTGTGCTGATGTACAGTGTTAATTGTGAAGGAATGCTTGGAAAATCATCCATGGGTGATATTAGAGAGTTGGTACCAAGTATGTTTTTATAAGGTACTTCCCAAACTTAGAATTTTTCTTAAATCTAGAATTTTAATAAGAATTCTCCAAGAATGAACAAAACATTTTGTGTTTTTATTACATAACCTCTGTGTTTTCAAAGCTTTGGGTTCACTTGAAATTGTGCCTGGAGTATAATCTGTAGTTAGGTACCCATCATTTCTCTACATGGTTTTTAAAAACTTTAAAAAATATATGTTAGTTACTTGATACAGGAAGTACAGATTCATTAAAAGAATTAGGGTGCTACTAAGTGATTAGTGTAGTAGATTCTATTTTGGGAACTGACTTCCCTTTTCCTACTTTTTGTCACTTAACCCTTCAATTGATATATCAGTCCCTATGAAAGAGCTTTGTGAATGCTGACTAGTTATTGGGGACTTCGGGGCATTTGACTAACTACACATCACTTTCTTATCTAAATCACAGAGGACTTAAAGGAAATTTTTGTTTTAAAAAAGAGGTTCTAAACTTATAGTGTGTTTCTTTGCAACATCTAGACTTTTTTCATGCAAGAATGAAAAAAAAACAACTATTTGTATTTTGTCATAAGAAGCTCAGAAAGGCTAGGTGTAGAGTATACCCTGTTTAGGAGTCAAGGATGGAAAAGACTGGTCCTCAAAACGGAAAAGAGAGAAATGGCTGGATTGAGAGATCTCCTGCTCTTTCAACTTTTCCTGGG
This sequence comes from Tonatia bakeri, assembly GCA_004024845.1. Taxonomy (NCBI): domain Eukaryota; kingdom Metazoa; phylum Chordata; class Mammalia; order Chiroptera; family Phyllostomidae; genus Tonatia; species Tonatia bakeri. The sequence continues at coordinate 29,386 of PVIA01007432.1, forward strand.
GACTGATTAGAAAGTGAAAATAATGGAACAAAAGCTTCAGAAGGTACATTCAGGAACACAATGAATTGTTTTGTTGCTAATGATTACTAATCCTTTCTCATTTTGACTTTTGCAATTTTTGTAGAAGTGGATCTACTCATATGGATTCAGATTTTAGAGAAAATTTCACTAGTGTGAGTTATCACATTTTGATTAGTTTTGATACAATGTTGATTTGATATAGTTTGATTAAGAATAATTAATGCTCTGATAGAAACCAGTTTTATTAACTTGAACAATTATTTGCTTCATTTTTAAGATTTATCTTTAAGAGCTGAATTCTTCAGGTTTTCATGTAGGGTGGCACTACTAAACTATAAAAGGCCGTGTGGATTCATCTACTCTTAGAAGTAGCAATGGATGGGGATAAAAGATGGATCTAAAGGTGTGTTTAGAATAGGGCATAATTTAGGTGTTTCCAAAGGTGTATTTTGGTACAGAAGTTCTACAGTGTATATAGGGAGTTTTATGAAGTAGTGATGAGGATGCTCTGACGTAACTTGTTTTCCACAAGTTCCAGAGACGAGGATTGATATAGCCAGTTCCATGCAAATGCATATGCCACTCACTGAATTGTACTCTTCTGCTATATCATACCAAAGAAACATCCATCATAGTATCCTTTTGGATTTATATCTTTCACTTTCTTTTCTCCTTAGGTATAGATGAACGAGGAAGTACCACATCTTGGGGAACAAGTGGTCAACCAAGCCCCTCTTACGACTCATCTAGAGTAAGTTTGCTAATCAACCCTTGATTAAAACTGTAAATATAATTTGCCAGATAAATAAGTTCTTTCATATATGAACTCAAGTTCTTAAAGAGAAATGAAGATGAACTTATTTTCATTAGAATATAGAATACGCAGTACCTTCATAGATTTAAAATTCTTTCCATTAACTATCATATGTTGAGAATTTATTTTATCTCCTAAAATGAAGAAAACATTCCTGGTGTATTTTCTATACCTGGACTACTTATAATAGTTTTTATTAAAATTGGAAGAGCTTGGAATGCCTCACTAAGTATTCTCCATAAATAGCCATTTTTCTTCATGTATTGTTTATTTGTTTTTAGAGATGGCACTAGCTTTCAAAGTACCAGCTTCCAGTCTCCTCTCTTCCATTCTTGCTCCAGTAGTCATCAGCTGTTTATATCAGGGACGCTATAGCCCTGTCTCTTGGAAGCATATCAAAACACATAATAGCAGATGACATTTCTTGGTTGGCAGTTATGAGAAAATAGGACCAAGCTAACATACTGCTCACTGAAAGGTCAACAGATTAGAGCTTCTTCCAACAATGAACAAACAGAAAATTCTCCAAATCTTAAAAAAATTTAAACTGAGGGATTGAAAATTAGACCAAAGAATTGGCAATATTAAATGCTGTGTTCCCAGACTTCCTAATAAATTGGTGAGGTTAAGAGGTATGTTTTCCAAAAGGTCATATTTTGAATGATTAATGAACATTTATTTCTCTCAGAATTAACCAAGAGAAGATAGAAAAGCATAAAATTTATGGTTACTTAACCCTAGAAGCAAATTGTCTTTAAGTGGAAGGAAAACTGAATTATGTGATTGGAGTTCATGGTCTCCATATGGGTTATGTTTGGCATTGAAAAATTCTTCAAGTACTTATTAAAGTATGTGGTTTTACTTTACATGGGCTGTAGCCTATGTTTAATTTATTCTAAATAACTTTGGGAAGAACTAGGATAGTCATTTATAATCCAAAAAGATAGGGTGACTATTAAGAAAAATTTTAGTGTTTTATTTTTAGAATCAGTGCTGAGAGAGCTGATTGTAGTATAAAAAGCACTGTCCTGTATCACAAGACTTGGATTTACTATTGACTCTGCTATGAATTTGACATTTACTCTTGGATACCTTATTTTATTTTGGGGATAGTTCAACTGGTTGATATCCAGATTTTCTTCCACCTTTAAAAGTTTTTGATTTTTTTAATAATATTATGAATAGAAAAGGTAAGTTTCCTGTTTAGATTTTGAAGTAAGGATTTTACATAGTGGGAAACATAATACTTTTCATTACTACTGGATTATTTTTCTTTTTAATTAAATATATTGGGATCACATTACTGTATTTTGCCATGTATAATGTCCTCCTATGTTTAATGCATGCCCATGTTTTTAGCCCAAACTTTCAGGAAAAAAGTCTTTCATTTTAATTTTTTTTAAAAGATTTTATTTATTTTTAGAGAGAGGGTAAGGGAGGGAGAAAAAGAGGGAGAGAAACATCAGTGTGTGAGAGATACATCAGTGGGTTGGTTGCCCCCCACACGCCCTCAACTGAAGACCTGGCCTGCAACCCAGGCATGTGCCCTGAGTGGGAATCGAACTGGTGATCTTTTGGTTCACAAACCAGCTCTCAGTCCACTGAACCACACCAGCTAGGGCTTGAATTAATTAAGTAATGACTTAATTAATATCTAGAAAGAAAATGGATTGTCCAGGGTATTATTTTGCATACAGATATCATTATTACTTTCCGGAGTTACACTTTTAACATGTAAGCATAAATAAAAAATTAAAAACATTTATATAAATACAGAATTAGTTTTATCCATGTATAATGCACATCCTTATTTTTCCCTCAGAAATTTTTGCAAAAAAGTATGCATTATACATTACAAAATATGCTACATAGGTTTCAGGAGTACAATTCTATGATCATTTTCTTTAAGAGACTTGGGTTACTGTGTGATAACATGCCTTTGTACCTTATGTGTACTTTCCTTTCAAGCTTTCAATTTTTTTTCTGTTTGAGTACTAAAGAGAATTTTAGGAGGAGAGAACATGATAATGTGTCCAAATATTTATATGTGTCAAGATCTTGAAATGAAGTTTGCTTCTAGAGATGGACTTCAAAGCAAATCTTGCTTTTTCTTTTTGCTATTTGATATACAGTTGAAACGTAAATGTCATTTTTCAGTCATTATTATTTTTTACTATATTGTGTCCAGTGAGAAGTTAAATTTACTTCATAGTAACATAGAAGTTAAATTTATTTCATAGTAAACTTCATAGTAAACATAGAAAACTTTTAAACATAGTTTTCTATTTTAAAAAAACAAGTTTAATCCCTAGATATTTTCAATCTGCCATGCCAATGTATATGTATTTTGTATGTATGTATAATACCCACACATTTCTACCTGTGTACTGAGAGTTCAGATAGAGTGGTGATTTAATGCCATCCTTCTTAAGTTTTGTTCCTATTGAAATCCATTCTTCCACTAACTCTTCTCCTATCCTAGTCATAATTTTGAATCTAAAATAATTTAGTGAGCTAGTTATGTTTCATTTACAATTTCAAATCATTTATTTTTACCCTGAGCTCTTCTCAGCAGCAAAGACATTTATGGATGTGTTTGAAACTCTCCTCAGCAGTTCTTTATGGGAAGATTATCTGTTTTGGGGGTTTTATTAATAAACACCATTCACTATCTTGGCCATTATTTTCATAAGGTAAAGATGGATATATTTTGTTAATGAGAATCTCAGTTAACCAAAGTACGTAATTTTCATGAGTATTTTAGTATGTTGAGTTTTTTAAAATTCAGAAACAAGTATTGGTGTTGGCTAAAAATCATTTTGATATATTTCAGTAAAATTGTAATTTTAGTAAATAATTTTTTGCAGTACTGTAAAACCATATTTGGCATATGTACTCTATTAATACTATATATTACTATGTATTTTACTTTGTAAGATTGTCTATACAAAATTATATGGGTTGAACTTTTTATTTAACAGCTTTCAAGGGGAATGTTCTCATCATTGTGTTTGTCTTTTACCAGTTCTTTCAGAAGTAGGAAAAGTCAGTCTAGTAGGGCTCCTGTTGTGTCTGGTGTGTCTTCCCAAATCCACCAGAAAAGTAGCCTCACAATGTACAGGTGGTATAGTTGAGTTTCTGGTTATCAGAATTACCTGCAGCACAGCATTCAGTGCAGAATTTTTGTTAGGCAGACACAGAAATAAATACTGTACCTAATAGTGGCTAGAAATGGTTGGCATTCTTAGGAAATGTGGAGATAAGACAGAACATGTTTCAGACACTCAGAGGTAAGTAGCATAGTATTTGTGGTATGTACCTCAAACCTCTCTACTTTAGTTAGAGTCCTGGTTTCTGCACCATTGACCTACTACCCAGGTACAGAACAAAAACACATATGAACAGATAAAAGCATCATTGTGATGTGACTAGCACTGTTAATTCAGAAATATGTGTTAGTGGTGATAGAAGTTAAAGCAACAGAGATTGAAATGAGCAATTAAAATGTTAGATAGTTTAGATGTGAGTAAAAGGTATAGTTAATGAGTTTGTCCTGCCCCTTTCTTATTTTTTTATTCTTTCCTGAAAACAATTATTTTCTATATTTGACTTTATATTAGGCATATAAAGGTCAAAGAATATCATTATTTCTCTTAATAACTATAGTGTTAATGTTTTATTCCAGTTTCAGTTTTTTTTCTTCTTTAGAAGGCATTGACTAAGAGCACAGACTCTGGAGCCAGACTGTCTGGGTATGAGTCTTGTTCCTGCCACTTACTATCTACATGATTCTGAACCAGTTACTTACATTCACTCTGTCTCAGTTTACTTATCTGGGAAATGGGATAGTGTGGTGTGGCTACTTTGAAAGGTCATTGTGAGGTCCTGGCTGGTGTGGCTTAGTGGTTTGAGTGCTGGCCTATGAACTAAAGGGTTGCTGCTTTGATTCCCAATCAGGGCACATGCCTGGATTGCGGGCCAGGTCCCTAGTTGGTGGCATGCAAGAGGCAACCACACTCTAATGTTTCTCTCCCTGTCGTTCTCCCTTCTCCTCTCTCTAGAAATAAATAAATAAAATCTTAAAGAAAAGGTCATTGTGAGGAATAAATGAGATAGTATATGTAAAATGCTTAGTGTGTGGTATATAGTAAGTGCTTTATAAATGTTGACTTTAATTTTATGTATGTCAGAATTCATCAATTAAATTTATACATAACAATTAAATCAATGAATACATTTGCAAGTGTGTTTCATTCTAAGTAGAATGAGTAAGAATTATTTGCTGATTCAGTGATACTTAATATACTTTTACTTCTTTTAGTTGTGTAAAGGACATAAGTGAAATTGATTTCCTTTCCCTTCAGTTGCTCCTTTCTTGAGAATGCAGGATTCTTCTGACAAAAACTTTGACGTAAAAGTTTTAGTCCGTTTAGTACAATACTTTATACAAAAGGGGTGATCCATACATATTTGCTGAATATAATCAAATATGGGAAGAATTATTAAATTTACTAGACTATGTTTGGAGATCAAGGGAGGAAAGTAATGAAGTTGACTTAAGATGGTAAAGCTTGAAGTGGATGGTGGTGGTATTAACAGCAATAGGCCTTTCTACTATGCTTATAAATTGTTGCTGTGATTGATGACACTACGTAAGGAAGCATATTATTTAAGATTACAGCCTCTGAGGAGTTGTATTCTGTGACCTAGGACAAGTTACTTAACCTCTTTGTATCTCAAGATTCTCGTGTCTAAAATTATGATGATTTTATACATACCTTGTGTAGAGTTTTGGTAAAGATGAAATGTAACAATAGCTATTGACTATTTCATTTATTCATGTAATAAATGAAAGTTGCTATTACTGTTATTAGCACCATTATTATTACCTTCAAATATTTAATATTTCATTGTGCATTTTAATGGATGTACTTCCTCATGTGCAAATTCTATTTCTGAAATGCAGTCTGATCATTTTAGTTCATGGAAATTCCAAAGGGTCATCTTATGTTGGTTTTCCTGCCTCTTAGCTCTCCTATACAACCTGGGCCAAGCTCAAAATACTGAAGTGCCTTTGGGATTTGTGCCCTGACCTAGGGGTTAGGATGGCTCTCACAAAAGAGAGAAGTGTCCTTGTTGACACTCTTTCGTAAGGTAGAATTGTTCATTTCTTAAATTAAAAAGTAGAGGAGTTCACTGGTAGGTAACTACTAATAGAAATTATATTTATAGACACCATTGGTGACCAGGAGTTGGCATTTTAATCATGAGCATTTTTCAGGTTATATATAATCTATTATGGTAGTTATTTTTGGAAAAGAAGTAGCATTCAGTTTAATCGGGTTTGAGTGCTTATTTTTTTCTAATTGTTAAATTTCCACCATAGTTTTCCCCTTCGTTTTATAACATGGTTTGTAGAGTGAAACAATCATGTGTATGTTGCTCTTCCTTTTGTCCCTATTTCACAGTATTACAGAGTTTTCAAAATTAGAATGTATATTAGTTATTTATATCCAGTGCTTTTATTTCATAGATGAGGAAACTGGGACTTAATGAGTTTGAGATTTAGCTAGTTTGTGATGTATGCTTTTGATACAAAGTACCCATGAGATCTGGCTGGATTGTGAATTCTATGCTAGTACTTTTTAACCTTCTTACTTTTAGTATTTCCAACTCAAAGAAAAACTATCTTAAATTTTCTGTCATATACTGAAGGAATGATAAAAGAGAAAGGAGAAAGGTGAAAAAGAAGAGGATCTGTAATTGATATCCCAAACGAGGACACTGGACATGATGTGGTGAAAAGAAATTTGCTTAGAAAGTATGGTGTATTGTGAGGCAGAATAGCATAGAATTTAAGAGCTGGAATTTTGAAATCAGGTTGTCTGGGTTCTATTTTTGGTCCCCTACTTCTTAGTTGTATTACCTTAAGCATGTTACTTCTCTTTACCTCAAACTTTTTTTAATTTTCTTTTTTTCATTGATAGAAGGGGGGAGTTGGTACTAATAATAACTACCTTATTAAGTTCTGGACATAAGCCTATTAGTAGAGAAGGGGAAAACCAGTTATGTGGTGATGAGTTGGCTTTAAACTACTTGGTTTAGCTGCTGTATATGACTCAGTACAGAGTAATTTCAGGGACTTTCTACTAAGGGATAAAATAGTAGGTACATTTTGAGGTCTTTTATTTTAATGATTTCTGTTGCCTGTTGCAATGAAGGGATATGAAGGTTTGGTTTATTTAAAAAACATCAGCAGTGGCGAATTTTCAGGCCAGTTTTCAGGAATACACATTGGTGGCAGCTTGATAAACCAGGTTAACTAAAAAGTGAAAATATAAGGATACAATGATTTAGGAGTTGCCCTAGCCTCCTAAGAGTCATATACAAAGCCCTATAGATCAGATACTTGGACTAAGGGAAAACAAAATAAAATAAAAATTTAACTAGAGCAAACATATCTTTCAGCTTCTGTTGATGTAACTTTCCTTTTGGAAATTGAGTTCATAAGGTTTTCTGGATGCATTTACTGCCAGATGTGGATAAAGGACTCCTGGACCATTTCTGCCAGATGTAGTTAAAGGACTCCTGGACCATTTCTGCCAGATGTGGCTAAAGAGATCTTTAATTTTGCTTGGCGCTCTCTCCATTCTTAGCAGGGGTTCAGTTTCTTTTCATTCATGTGGAAGGCTAAGAGCCACTCTTCAGTTTGATAGATAGTGAGTTGGAGATGGATGGGGTAACAGAGCCTTAGTTCCCCTCACATGCTGTCTATAAAAATACACGTAGGTGTCCTGGCTGGGTTGTTCAGTTGGTTGTAGAGTCATCCTGTGCACCAAAAGGTTGTGGGTTCCATCCTTTGTCAGGTCACATACCTAGTTATGGGTTCAGTCCCTGGTCAGGGCACATACAGGAGGTAACTGAGTTGTGTTTCTCACATGTCTCTCTCTTCCCCTTTCTCTCTCTTGAATCAAACATATCTTCAGGTGAGGATTAAAAAAATGTGCAGAGATCATTTTGACCCCAGGAAGGGTTATATTGGTCAGAGTTTTGGGAGAACTTGGTGTGTAGTTCATTTACATTTTACAGTAGAGGCTTTGGGGATGTCTAGGGGTAAAGAGAACCTGTGGTTTTCTTTTTCCAGCAGAGCATGATGGCATGGGAACCACCATTGTAAATAAGGATGATAATGTTGTCTGTCTGCTTTTAAGTAGCTTGTGGCTTATTGTGGTCCCCAAGTTTTAAGATGCTTATGTTTTTAAATGCTATCAGTTTCTTTCTTAATTGTAAAACATGAATAAAGATATGTCCTAGAGTTCAGGAAATATGGTTAGAAATACAAGTCATATTTACCTAAAGAGTGAAATAAATTATAAAACCTTAACTCTATTAAAGTAGCAAACAATTAATTACCAGATTAATTTCATTGATAACTGAGATTACAGGAGAGGGCAAGATTACTTTGGGTAGTCAGGAAAAGATTTAATAGAAGAGGAAGTGTTTGAGTAGAATGTTATGGGACAGACGGTATTTGTACAGTATGAATAAAGTTGAAGTGAAGGCAACTTTCTGGAAATGTGGAATGATGAGACCACAAGTACAGATTCCTCCCAAATCACAAAATTCAGTAAATAAGAAAACAGTTTGCTTGTAGTTTTAATGATGTGAAAAGGCAAGTAACCTTTCTGTAGAAGAATATAGTACATTCTTTGAGAAGTAGAGAGCCAGTTAAAAATAGACTTTTACACAGGTAATGACACAAAGTGTTTTAAAATCAATATGTTGTGGTATGACGGATGGAACCAAAGTAAAAGAATGACAAGAAATAAGATGATTTGGTAAGATGTTACTACACAGTCCCACTTGCTGTGAACTAAAACTTGGAGTGGGATGGTAGGATCAAGATCACAAAATAATGGAAAGAAGAGAGATGTCACAAAGGGAAAAAACTGACATACTTGGTAACTGAGGAAGATATAAAACCATATAGATGTACTGCCCTCTAGAACGATGACTGCCAAATTAAACTCTGTGTGTTTGAAGCTTTGAGAGGTTAGCTATGGTTGTGTTGTACAGCTACCAGATTATCTGATTTTGATAGTTTCCCTTATAAATGGGAAAATGTAGCTGTGTGAATAAAAATTAAATAAAATAGTTTACCTACTGACCCTCATTTGTCAGCATTGATGTGTAGTAAAGATTAGTGTTACTCTCCTTTAGACAGATACTTCCTTTCTCTAGATTGTTTATTGCTTCCTTTTTTTATTTTTAAAGGGGAAAGTGGTGTAGTTTTTATAGCTAGTAGGAGTTCAAATGCAGTAATTAGAAAGGACACACAAATTTTGAAATAGTATTTTATGCCTCTTGATCTCAGGTACAAAACACGAGATGAAGCAGTTAAATAGCAAAGCAAGACAGGAGGGACAGAATTAAAGTAAGTGTTTTCTATGTATTGCATCTGTGTTCCCATTAATTTCTGTTTTGTTATGTAACTGCTCCTTCTGAATGTTGTGAATGTGAAGAAAACTGTGGGTAGGAAATGGGTGTATTTTAAAGTTAGGGTTAAATAAACCCATGAGGAAATGTTTGTAACACTTGGTTGCGTTCAAAATAATAGCACCTGCTTGTATATTATAATCTTAATGTTCTTGGATAAGGAAATAATTGAGTTAAGATGATATAAGCTCCTTTAAATCTCTTGCCAATGGATATTTAAAATGAAAGAAGTCACGTACCTATCAGATTGTCCAGGGCTCATGTTAAGCCAGTCAAACTTATTTTTTCAGTATAGCCATTCTTCTAAGGACAGTGCCTGTTGAGATGCTCTAATACAGATCTTTTGGAAAGAGCCTTTACATCAGTTTTTCACCTCACTGTGGAATTGCTAACTTTGTATGCCTATGAAATAGCAATTTTCTCTTTTTTCTAAACATTGTTTAGTCTTTGAAGTTAATAAGTAGAAGTCAAACATAAATCTTTGAATCTCTTTTGTGTCCCTTTTTGTAATTGTTGAGGTCTTACCTTCTGCAGCTTTTAAATTATTTCCTCTAAACTTAGGAAATAATTGAGGACAGATTCTAAGCTAAATGTATTTTTAGGCATTCTTAGCCTATTTCATTAATAACAATAATCATAACTAGCATTTGTCACAATATAGTTTAAAACCTTTCACATGTTGCCTATTGTAAGTTTCAACCCAGTCACAAATCATTTTCAAAATCCTGTGCATTTTAAAGGTTGAAGGAATTTAGGTTTAGAGATGTAGAAAACTTAACCAGATATTAAATATCTAAGACTAATACAACTCTAAATTACTGTCTTTTTCTATCATTTTATACTTGCCAAAGTATAGAAGAGACCCCAAAACAGTTGTTATTTCTACTTGTCAAACACTTTAAAGATAGATACATTAGAAGTTGTAACATGCTATCATTGTTTCTTACAAAAATATTAATGACTTTTATATGTAAAAACCTAAAACCATGTAATAAATCAGATAAGTTTGCTTCCTGGTTTTACCATATTTGACCTTGGAAAAAATAAAATACTTAATTTCTGAGCCTCAGCTTTCTCACCTCCAAATAGATTTATTGCATAAGAAATGTGTAAGAATTAAATGGAGGAAGTTTTATAAAGTCATTAGTACAATATCTGGAATTTTAGTATATGTGTTTCTCTTTTTACGTTGTCTCATGAAAAGTATACAGATCCCTTACAAAACCATGTCAGGAATTTTACAAATCTTGGATGCTCCTCAGGGAAAAAGCTGTTTTGAATTCCTGGAGTATGCCCTAAACAAGATGAGGGACTATTATACTTTTTAAATACTCACAAATAGTTTCTATAAATCCAGAAAAATAAGTTATGTTTACAAAACTGAAACTATTGGAAAAGTTTATTGCATTACAGATCTTGGAATGTAAAATTATTGGGGGGAGGTAGGTAACCCAGATTCTTGGGGATGTAGACTAAAAGAAGAGGTTTCAGTTTCTGATATCTGTTGTAAAGGATAATTATATCACAAGGTAATTATAAGACCTAAATGAGATTATATAGTCAAATACAGCATAATCAGTTAATTTTAGTTTCTTTTGTGATCTACTTTTGTTGTCATATATTTTATGTTGTCATATATGTTCTCATTTCCTGAGAATAACAAGTTTGGAAAATTTTCCTTCATTACACTCAATTGACGCTTAATCCTTTGTGCTATCAAATGAAATAATTATTTGGTTGTAGTTTTATGTAATAATCAACATGCTGCATTTTGCGTGGAGCAGAATGTATTCTTGTTGTTTAGTATAGGAAATTAAGTGATTAAACAGTAAAGTATCAGCTGCCCTAAACCAAATATCGTCTTTGCATTGGTGATACCATTATATCTCATTGAATTTATACTTTTCTGAGTTAGTGCTCTGTAAATATTGTGCTTGATTTGCCACTAACTCTACTTTACTCTTTTAGATAACTTTTCTTTAGTATCTTTCTTCCCACTTTGTAATCTTACAGTCTTCTTTTGGATTTCTATACTCTTGTTTGTGGGGTATTCACATTCTTTCTTCTAATTTTTTATTCATGAAGCATTTATTGAGATTCCACTATTTTGTGCTCACTGGAATTAGTTGGGCAAAACAAAAATTATTAGTTCACATACCCTGGGCAAAAGTAGTGCCCATTCTCATGAGGAAAACAAATTATTATACTATAGAAAGATAAAAGTTCTAATAATGATGGCCCCGGGAGAGTAGAAGCAAGAAATAAAAGCAGTACTTAGTTATGAAACCTCAAGGGCATACCAAGTGAAAATGATTATCTCTTTTGTAATACAAAAAACAGAGGACTTAAGCCCAGAGAATTCTTCCATTAGACAAGTGAACTTGGTCAAATTGGTTACTTATTCTGGATATTAGTACCTGACATGTAAAACAAAAATTTTGAACAAGATTATAGTTTCTTAAACTGTGCTTAATAAGATACATATTAATAAATAATTTACAAATTCAGCAGTCCATGGTCCACTATATTTATGTATTATTGAGTTAAACAGAATTAAACAGAGTTCTGTGTTGGTGTTAGATTTTTATTTTTAATGATATTATAAATTGTAAATCTTTAAGAAAGGAATAGAATATACTTCACATATTTTCCCAACAATGCAGTTCTTCTATGTCACTTAGGAATTGAATGTGAATGTTAGTAACAGTCTCAAGAAATAATAAATTGGACAGTTTATACATTTAACTATTAATTTATATCTGTGATCCATTTGAAGTTCATTTCTGAATAAGGTATGAAATAAGGGTCCAGTTTTATTGGTACCATTGTTTAAGAAATTATTCTTATTTTCATTGAATTCCCTTTTCATTGTTAACTCTGAAAATCAATTGACATATATGTTGGGGTCAGTTTTTGACTCTATTCTGTTCCATTGGTTTATCATCACACCAATACCGTATTGTCTTTATTACTGTACCTTTAAAATAAATCTGAATATGAGGTAGTATGTGTCTTCCAACCTGTTACTTGGTTTTAGATTTGTTTTGCCTGTCTAGGTATTTTGCATATAAATTAAAATATTTAAACCCAGTGTATCAGTTTCTACGAAGTCCTCTGGATTTTGGTTAGGATTGTGTTGAGTCTATAGATTGGTTTAAGGGTAATTGATACTTTAGCAATGGGGAGCCTTCTGAGCCATGAATGTGTTACATTCTTCCATTTACATCTTCTTTAATTTCTCTTAGTAATATTTTATAGTTTTCACTGAACACATCTTGCACAACTTCCATTAAGTTTATAACTAAATTTTTAATGTTCTTACAATTTTTAATTTCCAAATCTGTAGATTTCTGGATATTGACCTTATATCCTGCTGTATATTTCTGTATATTGACCTCATATCCTGCACCTTGCTAAACTCGATAGCTAGAACATCTTTTTTGTACATGCTGGGGGATTTTCTATTTGGATAGTATGTTTTCTGTGGACAATGAGAGTTTAACATTTCTTGTTCAATCTGAATTTTTTCCCTTATTGAATTGGTATGGTTTCTTGCATAATGTTGAATTAAGGTGTAAGAGTGGATAGCTTTGCCTTGTTCTTGATCTTGGAAAAACCATCAGCCTGCCACCATTCAGTATGATATAACTGTTGTAGGTTTCACTGATGTATCTTAATAAATTAGGGAAGTTCCCTTTTATTCCTGTTCTGTTGAGTATCAAAAATGAATGTTAGATTTTTTGCATCTATGGAGATCTTATGTAGTTTTCTTTTTTAATGTGTTACTGTGGGAATTGTATTGATTGCTATTTTTAATTTTAAACCAACCTTGTATTCCCGAGATAAATAACACTGGGTTATTATGTATCGTCCTTTTATGTATTATTAAATTAGATTTTTTAAAATGTTATTAAGAATTTTTATATTTGAGTAATACTGATCTGTAGGAATTTTTTCCTGTAATGTCTTTGTCAGAATTTAGTACCACAGTAATACTGGTTTCAATGAATGAGAGTTTACCAATGAAGATATGTGACCTGGAGTTTTGTTGGGGGGATGATTTTTAATTACAATTTTAACTTTTTAATAAAGGACTATTCCAGTTATTTTTTGAGTGAGGTTTGTGATTTTAAGAAAAATGATTGTTTTATCTAAGTTGAATTTATTGGCATGAAGTTCTTCAAAATATTTTTATCTCTTAAGTATTTGTGTTAGTTATCTCTTGCTACATTAACAAATAACCAGAAACTTAGTGCCTTAAAATAACATACATTTATTTTCTCACAGTTTCTGTGGGTGAGGAATTTGGCATAGTTTATCTTTGTCCTCTGCTTCAGGGTCTTTTACATGGCTGTAAGCAAGGTATTGGGCAGAACTGGGGTCCCATTTGAAAGACTGATTTGGAAAGCATCTGCTTCCAAGCTCATGTTGTTTTTTTTTTTTTTTAAGGCAGTATTCAGTTCCTTTTGGTTTATTGAACTGAGAACCACAGTTCCTTGTCGGCTGTTGGCTGGAAGCTGCCCTCAGCAGCATCTTGCCAATTAGGTCTTTTCATCATAACACCTTCATTCATCAAAGCCAGCAGGGGAGGGGGTCTGCTAGCAAGATAGAAGACACAATATTATGGAACATAATTATAGACATGACATCCAGTTACTTTTGCCGTATTTTATTGACAGGAAGCAAGTTATTAGGCCAGTTCACACCCAAGAGGTTTACATATGTGTGTGAATACCAGGAGACAGAGACTGTGGGGGCCATTTTAGAGTTTTGTGCCATCCTCATTCCTGATACTGATGAATTGTTTCCTCCTCTTTCCTCATCAGTATGGCTAAAGGTTTAATCTATTTTATTGACATTCTCAAAGAACTGTTTTTTGTTTCATTGTTCTTTTCCTGTTGTGTTTATTTTCATATGTTTGACTCTTATCCTTTGAGTTTAATTTGCCCTTTGTTTTTCTAATTTCTTAAGGTGGAGGTTGAGGTCATTGATTTGAGATCACTCATCTTTTCTAACAGGCATTTTTAGTACTATGAATTTTTTCTTTGACCATGGTGTTGCCCACATCCCATAGTTTTTATTACGTTCTGTTTTCATTTTACTCAGTTTAAAATACTTTATAAATTTCCAGTTTATTATTTCCTTGACCCATGAATTATTTACAAATGAATATATTTAATTTTGAAATATTTAAGGATTCTCTAGAGATTTTTTATTATTTATATTTAATTTAATCCTCTGATCAGAGAACATGCTTCTGTGATCAGAGTAGTTCTTTGTGTAGATTTATATTTCTTTTTGGTATTACTTTCCTTTGACTAGTGGACTTCCTTTAGTATTCCTCATTGTATAGGTCTGGTTGTTACGAAGTTTTTCATCTTCCATGTATCTGAAATATTCTTCATTTTTTACTAGGTATAGAGTTGTAGGTTAAGCTAGCTTTCTCTTTTCCCCCTTCCCCAACAAAAATAGGACGCACTTTTTTTCCCCTCTCTTAGAGATCACCATTCCAGCACTGCCAATGTCTAGTGTCTCAAAACTGTTGTTGAATCTGTTTTTTTAGTTTGGTGATTGTTTCAAGTACGAGGGTTGCTCTGTTCTCTGTTACTTCATACTGTTCGGAAGTAGATATGGAAATAAATTCTTAGTTGGGCTGAAGTGATGGGGATCAGTGGAAGCACTAAGAGCAGCACAAATGAATGAATGGAGAAATGAAGTCTTCACTGTTAGCTTTACTGCGCAACACTGAAGGTGCTGGCTTATGTAAGAGATTCTTGGAATTTTGATCTTATTTGTTATTGTGCATTTGCTTTCCTTACTACCAGCTATCCCTAAGTATTTGTCTACTGATATTTTGTAATCATCGGTTTTTAATACAGTGAGATTAGAAATCTACCACTGACTGTGTAATCTTAGGCATGCTCCTTGGCTTTGTGAATCTTTTTCTCATCTCTGAAATGAAGCCTCAGTCTTAAAATTTTTCACCTGGGTTTCCAGATTCTGATCAGGTATAGTGGTGATGAGGGTTCATGATTTATTTTAAAATACAATTAAAACTGTTGATCTTTGAACAACATACATTTGAGCTGTGCTGATCTACTTATATGTGGATTTGCAAAAATAAATATACAGGGTGGGGAAAAAGTATATTTACAGTTGTTTCTGGGGGAAATAATACAGTCTGTAATAAGTAATAATACAAGAATAAATTCTGTGTTTTGTGTACTCACAACTGTAAACCTACTTTTGTTCCACCTGTACAATTGGCTCTCTGTAGGCCCAGATTTCACATCCAGATTGAATCAGTGCTGGTTTCAACCCAAAAGTTATATGTAGATTTTTGCCTGCACTAGAGTTCGTGCTTTAACAAAACCCCACTGTACCCTATACCCTGCTGATCTTGCTTATCTGCATTGTTCAAGCATCAACTGTAATCTATTAATTTACCTAGTGTGTTCCAGGGGCTTTTCAGGGTCTGCTGGATTGTTTTAAAGTGTTTGCAAGGTTAAAACTATTTTCATAATACTACTAAGACGTTATTTGCCATTTCAGTCTTATTCTTTCCTGAGTATATATACTCTGAAATTTCCAAATCCACATGATAGATGATGATGCCTTCGCTCTGACAGCTCTTGTGTTTTTTTAATTTCTTAGGTATAGTTTCTAGTATGGTAAATATCAGTGGGTATGTCCCACATTAACAAAAGGTCATTGGGTTCTCAGTATTTTTTAAGACAACATTTTTTTATATAAGAAGCCGTGAGACCAAAGGGATTCTGAGACATTGAAAAGTGGCTGGCTTAATGGAAATTATTCTTTATTTAAGTGTGTAGTCTATTGACAAATTTCTTGGTGCTGCAGATTAAAAAATTAGTGGCTAACATTAATTCATCTGCTGTCATAGTTCCAAGTCTAAATGAGTTTTCTACCATTCTCTGACTTTGAGAAAGTTATTTAAATTCTCTAAGACAAAATTTCCTCAACTATAAGATCTGGGTATAGTATCTGTATATAGTTTAAATTAATGGATATAATACATGAAAGCCCTTAATACCGTGTTGGCATGCATTATATTAGTTAATTGATTTAGTAGGCACTCAATAAAAGTTAGCTGTAATTATTGTGATGCCACAGAGGTATGATTGACATTTCTGTTGTTTAGTTATCAACATGTCATTCTGCTCTACAGCATCCTTAGCAAATATTTATGTTATTTATTTACCTGTCTGGCAATGCTC
This sequence comes from Tonatia bakeri, assembly GCA_004024845.1. Classification (NCBI taxonomy): domain Eukaryota; kingdom Metazoa; phylum Chordata; class Mammalia; order Chiroptera; family Phyllostomidae; genus Tonatia; species Tonatia bakeri. The sequence goes on from PVIA01007432.1 coordinate 45,955, forward strand.
ATTTGCCTTTGATATTTCCATTTGAAGCTGTGCTGTTATATTGCCATTTTCTAACCTGTTCATACTTAACCCAGAAGTATCAATTGGAAGTTGGCAGACTTGGGCTTTATTTAAAATTTCACTGGTCATGCCATGCCGTCTTTCCTCTTAGACTAATTGGTAGTCTAATAATACTAATATAGATTAATTGTGCAGAACAATAGGAAGCTTCTTGCTGGCAGTTGATAATTCAGAATTTGAGTCTGTGTTGTAATCTTGGTTACTCTGAGGTTTAGTTTTTTACTATCTAAAATGATAGCAATCTTCACTACACTTTCCTCATAGTGTTAGTTTTTGAATCCCCTGTGAATTTGTATGAAGTATATGGCATTCTTATTAATTCCAGCTCTGCTGATATCTTACTTGCAGATCTTTAGCAAGACAGTTAGATTAACTGGTATCTCTTCATCTGCATAGTAGGTAAAATGAGTGTGAACTATATGAGGGGGGACCCCAAAAACCCCAGAATTTATTCATAAAAATTGTGCATTTATTCTTGCATGTTTAAACTTCAGTCACCTTCAAAGTACTTGTCATGTGATGCAATAAACCTATTGAGATATTTTTCCATTGCTCAGGGTTTTTTTTTTTTTTTTTTTTGTATTTTACTTAATCTTTATTGTATTTTTTACATTACCTTTTAGTCCTCTTATATACTCCTCCCCTCAGCAGTCACCACACTGTTGTCCATGTCCAGGAGTCCTTTTTCATTTTTGCTCAATCCCCTCACCCTCTAACCCCACCGTACACACTAGCTGCCATCCTGCTTTCCATCTCTGAGTCTGTTCCCATTTTTCTTGTTAGTTCAGTTTCTTCATTAGATTCCATATATGGGTGAAATCATATAGTATTTGGTAGTATTTTTTTCAGTCTTGCTATATTTTATTTTTGTTTGTTTCTTTCAATATATTCTATTGGTTATGCTATTACAGTTGTTGCAATTTTTCCCCTTTGCCCCCCTCCACCTCCTACCCCATTACTGCCGGGAGTTCCCCCCTCAGTTCATGTCCATGGATCATGCATATAAATTCTTTGGCTACTCCATTACTGATACTATTCTTAACATCACCCTGTCCATTTTGTACCTACCACTTGGTGCTTCTTAATCCCTGTACCTTTTCCTCCATTTTTCCCCTTCCCCGACCCAGCTATTAACCCTCCTAATGATCTCCATATCTATGATTTTGTTCCTATTCTTCTTGTTGACTTGGTTTGTTACTTGGATTCAATTATTGATCACTGTGAAATTATTGCCATTTTAATGTTCATTGTTTTGATCATCTTCTTTTTCTTATATAATTCCCATTAGCATTTCATATAAAAATGGCTTGGTGTTGATGAATGCCTTTATTTTTACCTCGTTTGGGAAGCACTTTATCTTCTCTTCAATTATAAATGATAGCTTTGCTGTATAAGAGTATGGTAGTTTGTAGGTCCTTGGTTTTCATCACTTTGAATACTTCTTGCCAATCTGTTCCAGCCTGCAGAGTTTCTTTTGAGAAATCACCTGACAGTCTTATGGGAACTGCTTTGTAGATAACTCTCTGCTTTTTTCTTGCCGCTTTTAAGATTCTCTCTTTATCTTTAACCCTTGGCATTTTAATTATATGTCTTGGTGTGGTCCTGGTTGGGTCCATCTTGTTTGGGACTCTCTGTGCTTCCTGGACTTGTATGTCTATTTCCTTCACCACCTTAGGGAAGTTTTATTTCATTATTTCAGTTTCTTGCTTTTTCTCTTCTTACTGTGGCACCACTATGATTCATATGTTTGGAGATGTCCCAGAGGTTCCTAAACCTGTCTTGTCCTCATGTTTTCTAAATTCTTTTTTCATCCTGCTGTTCTGATTGAATGCTTTTTCCTTCCATGTGTTCCAAATTGTTGATTTGCTTCTCAGCCTCATCCCCTTCACTGTTGGTTCCCTGTAGATTTTTATTTATTTCACTAAATGCAACCTTCATTTCTGCCTGGGTCTTTTTAATGCTGTTGAAATACCCATTGAGTTCCTGGAGCAGCCTGATAATGAGTGTTTTGAAGTGTGCATCTAATGAGTTGCTTATCTCCATTTCATTTAGTTTTTTTTTTCCCCTGGAGTTTTATTCTGTTCTTTCAGTTGGGCCCTATTTCTTTGTCTCCTCCTTTTTGCAGCCTCCTTGTGTTTGTTTCTGTGTATTAGGTAGACCTGCTTTGACCTTAAGACTCCCTGTGTTAGTAGTATGTCCTATTGTAGAAAAATACACCTATTAAATTGTATGGGCCAGAGCTTCAGGTAATCACCAGGCCAGGGCAACCCTTGTCACTTCTCTGTGGCTCTGTGTAGGGGAAGGCTTGGAGAGGGGACAATGCCACTGCCTGGTGTCTGGATTTTTGCCTGGGAGGAAACTCTTGTCTCAGCACTTGCTTTGCATTCTAGCCATTTGCTACTGGTGCCCTTCCAGCTGTTGACCTGGGACTAAATCCCAGAAGAGGTGGGTGTTTGTGATTAGTAAGTCTGTTGCAGGCCCTTTAAGAGAAGTCTCTTGAGAATCCTGCAGTTTTCTTCTGTCACCTCAACCCCCACTGATTTTTATAACCAGCAGTTATTGGGAGTTATCTTCCTGGTGCAGAAACCAGACCTGGGCTGGGTGGTCTGGACTGGGGCTGGGACCCCTCACTCCTGAGGTATCCTTCCTGATCTTTATCCACCACATGTGGACGTGGGACTGCCTGTTCCTATCTATGCATATCTCCATGCCTCTGTGTGTCTCTATGCCTCTCCACGTCTCCGCCCTTCTTACATGCTTGGGTGAATGTAGCTTCTTTAAATCCTTGGTTGTTGGACTTTTACACAGCTTGATTATTTAACAACTGTGGGTGACATTTGTTTTGTAGTCTAGTTGGGTTTTTTTTTGCTATAGTTCTATGTGGAGGTGAGGTGTAGTCTACACTTCCATCTTGACCAGTCTGACTAACTTATTTCACTTAGCATAATGTTCTTCAGGTCCATCCATACTCTTGCAAAGAGTAAAATATTCTTTTTTATGACCAAGTAGTATTCTTTTGTGTAAATGTCCCATAGTTATTTTATCCACTCATCTACTGATGGACACTTGGGCTGCTTACATATCTTGGTGATCATAAGTAATGCTGCAGTGAACATAGAGGTGCTTATGTTCTTTAAAATTAGTGTTTTGGGTTCCTTCAGATATATTCCCAGAAGTGGGATCGCTGGGTCAAAAGGCAGATCCATTTTTAGCTTTTTGAGGTATATCCATACTGCTTTTGAAAGTGGCTGCATCAATCTGTATTTCCACCAACAAAGCAAAAAGGTTCCCCTTTCTTCACAATCCTTGATAGCACTTGTTTTCTGTTGATTTATTTATGATAGCCACTCTGACAGGTGTGAGATACTATCTCGTGGTTTTAATTTGCAATTCTCTGATAAGTAGTGATGTTGAGCATCTTTTCATATGTCTGTTGGCTATCTGTATGTCTTCCTTGGAGAAGTGTCTATTCATGTCCTTTGCCCATCTTTTAATAGGATTATTTGTCTTTTTGGTGTTGAGCTTTATAAGTACTTTATCAGTTTTGAATATTAACCCCTTATCAGATGTATGGGTGAATATGTTCTCCCATTCTGTGTGTTGTCTTTTTATTTTGTTGATGATTTCCTGTGCTGTGCAAAACCTTTTTAGTCTGATGTAGTTCCATTTGTTTATTTTTTCTTTTGTTTCCCTTGCTTGGGGAGATATATCCAATAAAAAAATGCTACCAGTAGTGTCTGAGATTTTGCTACCTATTTTTTTCTTCTAGGATTTTTATGGTTTCAGGTCTAAAATTTGTCTTTTATCCACTTCACATTTATTCTTGTGTGTGGTGTAAGAAGGTGGTCTAGTTTCATTTTTCAGAAGGTACCTGTCCAATTTTCCCTACAATATTTATCGAACAAACAATCTTGAGGCCATTGTATGGGCTTCCTTCTTCTGTCAAATGTTAATTGACTGTGAAGGTGTGGGTTCATTTCTGGGCTCTCTATTCTGGTCCATTGATCTTATGTGTATGTTTTTATGCCAGTACCATGCTGTTTTGAATACTGTGTACTTAATAGTATAGTTTGATATTAGGTGGTGTGATTCCTTCAACCTTGTTATTCTTTCTCAGGTTCACTGTTGCTGTGAGGAGTCTTTTGTGGTTCTAAATAAATTTTTGAAATATTTGTCTAGTTCAGTGAAATAAATCATTGGAGTCTTGATAGGAGTTGCATTGAATCTATAGATTGCTTTGAGTAATATGGACATTTTAATGATGTTAATTCTTCCTGTCCATGAACACAGTATGTTCTTCCACTTATTTGTATCTTCTGTTTTTCTTTAAATCTAATTTTTCTTGCATTTTTTCCATTACTGTTTAGTTTTCATATACCCCCCAACCCCTAGTAATAACCACATTGTTGTCCATGTCCGTGAGTGACAGCTAGAGTGGAGAGGGAGGTTCAGGGTGTTGAGGAATTGAGCAAAAAGGAAAAAGGACTTATTTGTATCTTCTTTAATTTCTTTCTTCAGTGTCTTAAAGTTTTCTGAGTACAGGTCTATTACATCCTTGGTTAATTTTATTTCTACGTATTTTATTCTTTTTGAAGTAGTGGTGAATGGGTTTCTTTAATTTTTTTTTCTGTTAGTTTGTTATTGGCATATATAAATGCAGCTGATTTTTTTGATATTAATATTGTTTCCTATTACTTTGCTGAATTTATGAGTAGTTTCTTGGTAGAATCTTTGGTGTTCTCTATGTACAGTATCATGTCATCTACAAATTCCAATTTGGATGCCTTTTTTTCTTTTTCTCATCTGATTGCTATGGCTAGGACTTGTAGTTCTATGTTGAATAAGAGAGGTGAAAGCAGGCATCTTGTCTTCTTCCTGATCTTAAACGGAACACTGTAGTTTTTGCCCTTTGTGTATGTTACTGGCAGTGGGTTTGTCATATATGGTCTTTATTATGTTGAGGGATGCTCCATTCCCAGTTTGCTGAGTATTTTAATCATAAATGGGTGCTGGATTTTATCAAATGCTTTTTCTGCATCTATGATACAATCATGTGGTTTTTATATTTTATTTGTTTATGTGGTGTATCATATTTAATGATTTGTGACTGTTGTATCAACCTTGCATTCCTGGAATAAATCTGACTTGATCTAGTATATGATCTTTTTGATACATTGCTGTATTCAGTTTGCTGATATTTTGTTGAGGATTTTAGCATCTATGTTGATTAGAGATATAGACATATTTTTTTTGTAGTGCCTTTGTCTGGTTTTGGGTTTAGGATGATGCTGCCCTCGTAAAATGAGTTTGGGAGCCTTCCTTCCATTTGAATTTTATGAAATAGTTGGAGAAACCGAGGTGTTAGTTCTTCTTGGATTGTTTGGTAAAATTCTCCTGTGAAGCCAGCTGGTCCAGGGCTTTTGTTTGTTGGGAGTGTTTTGATTACTTATTCAGTTTCACTAAGTGTAATCTATCTATTCAGTTTCTTTGATTCTTCTTGATTTAGTTTTGGAAGGTTGTATGTTTGTAGGAGTTTATCTATTTAGTCGAGGTTGTCCAGTTTGTTGGCATATAGTTGTTCATAATATTTTTTTTACAATCTTTTTTATTTCTTTGATGTCAGTTATTTCTCCTGTTTCATTTCTGATTTTGTATATTTGGGTTTTTTCCTCATTCTTTCTTGGTGAGTCTGGTAGGATTTGTCAATCTTGTTTATCTTTTCAAAGAATCAGCTCTTATATTCATTGATTTTTTTGTATTGTTTTTTTTTTTTAGACTCTGTTTCATTTATTTCTGGTCTGATCTTTGTTATTTCCTTCCTTCTACTCAATTTGGGTTTTGTTTGTTGTTCCTTTTCAGGTTCCTTTAAGTGTGAAGTTAGATTGTTTATTTGAGCCTTTCTTCTGTTTTCCCTCTTAAGATTGCTTTCCCAGTGTCCCACAGACTTTGGATTGTTGTGTCCTTATTTTCATTTTTTTAAGGTATCTTTTGATTTCTTCCTTGATCTCAGTGTTGACCCATTCATTGTTTGATAACATGTTATTTAGCTTCCATGTTGTACTGTATTTTTGGTGTTCTTCTTGTGATTGATTTCCGGTTTCATAGCATTGTGGTCAGAGAAGATGCTTGATATGATTTCAATCTTAAATTTATTGCAATTTATCAAAACAGTTTTTGAACTTGTCAATTTTTATGCCTTTTAGTGATTCTTCCACTATTTGTTTCACCTCTTCCATATTGGCAAAAATTTCCCTTTGAATACATTTTTCATCTGGGGAAACAAAATTTAGTTTTTTGGGGCAAGATTGGGCAAATAGGGAGAGTGGGGCATGGTGGTCATGCCATTTTTGGTCAAAAACTTCTGAACATTCGGTACAGGGTGGGCACATCCATTTGTAAATCACCCATCATGAAATGGGCAAATGCATTGGAAGAGTCTTCAGAAAAATTCACTGAAGCCAAACACAGCCTCTCACAATAAAATCAGCTGGTACACTGATACAGGAGGGTTCCTAGAACACTCTCCTAGTGGGGCCTGCTCTGGTTTTTGTTGGATCCCCATCTTGTATGGTGGCTTAAAAGCTCTAAAATTCTATGTTAACACCTGAATTCAATACTGTGTTTTGCTTTTTCTATTTTAATAAATATACTTTTCCTGTGATGCCTGGAGATGTTTTGATTTCTCCATGTAAAGAATGGATTTTAAATTGATAAAATATAGAAAACTTTCTGCTTGTAAACTTTGAAACACAACTAAATCTACAGACCAGAGCAAGAGAGCATCAACTCTGATTGCTTCTAACAGATGGCATTGTCAGTTACTTGGATATATTTGTGAACAGGGCTGGGTTCAACTTAGAACTGAACCCATGTGACTTTTTAAGTGATCATCTGGGATCTCATGTTCAAAAGTATTTCATGCTTTTCTGGTAAGCCGTATTTCATGTATCCGTCATATTTTTCTGAGGGTCCTTTCCCCCTCTAAAAGATTTTGATTCGCCCTCTTTTCCAACCCATGACAGTTCAAGTCTTGCACTTCAGTCTGGTATTACAGTAATTCTATGAAACTACTTCTTAGCATTCATAAATAAAAAGTTACCTGGAGAGGTTATTCATCCTCTCAAGAAAAGCTTAGGTACTTCCCCCTGGCCAGGGTGACTCAGTAAGTTGGGCATTGTCTGGCAAACCAAAATGTCCCTGGTTCGATTCCCTGTCATGGCACAAAATAGCACAGTTTTGGTTTGTGGTAGGGGTGTGTACAGGAGGCAGCCAGTCAGTGTTTATCCCTCTCATTGATGTTTCTTTTGCTCTTTCTCCCTTCCTTCCCCTTTCTGTACAATAAAATTTTTTTTTTTTTAGTTTTTAAAAAGAAAAACTTAGTTGATTACATGCAAAAGTTTTGTGATGGTCTCTTTGGGGATTATAAATAGAAATAAAATATTCTTCCTGTTTAGGAATTTATAGATATGAGTGACAGAATCCATTATTCTGTCAGGAAAATGTATTATATGTTAGCAGTTGACCTCTTAAAGGATAACAGAACCTTCATACATTGAATACCAGGTAGCTTTTTCAGATGTAGACCTGATATATTAACAGTGAGCATTGTTCATTTTTCATTCATTAATTAACAAATTTTACTAGTTATATACTGTGAGTTCATTAATGTGCTTGTCATTAGTGATAGAATAAGGAATGATACAGATACAGACCCTGCTTTAACAGACTACTGTGATCAAGTCAACCCACTTGCCTTTTTTATAGGTATATTTAACTGAGAGAGATAGTCAAAGTCATGGATTTGTCTGAAAAACATAACCTTATTTATCTCAGTGTTTATTTTGGTAGTTTATCATAGGAGTATATAAAGAAATATAATAAGACTTTTTTTCTTCTACATTTTATTTGTTTCTACTTATTTTTATTTTCATTTTATTTATCTTTGAGGTGTGACCACTCATTTATAACCAGGCTTCTGTAGAGCTTTCTGGTAGCTTATGGCTTTTGTCTGATTCCACTGGCTTTGGCCATTAGAAACTATAGAATTTCAGTAGTTGAGGCTCTATTAATACTAAAATTTTGTGGTTACTATTCAGTTGGTCAGAAAAGCTAGTACTTTATCAGCCTTCTTGCTGCTAGTTATTGGGTATTCTGTAGAAAAACTGATTGAATCTTTAGAATATATAAAGCCCTTCCGCATTTTAAAGATTTAGCAGCTGAAACTGCCTGTTCGTCATTTATTGACCACCTGCTATGTATGTGCCAGCCATTGTTCTGAGGATGTAATTGTGAAAAAACAGACACAGTATTGTCTTCTCAGAATCTGTAAGACATAACAATCTGTAACTGAGATGATACTGATAATGGCTAGCATTTACTGTGGGCCAGGCACTTTTCCAATTGCTACATGTATTTATTCATTTAATGCTTACAACAGCTTGTGAAATGATGGTAGTATAATTATTATGCCTGATTTACAGATAAGGAAACTGAGGCAAGAAAGATTATGTTGTTCCAAGTCAATTGCAGTGCATGATAAAGATGGAATTCAGATCTGCCAGTCTGCCTTCAAAATTCCACCTTTATCCACTACATGGTTCTGTGCAATTATAACAGATAATTATGGTATAATTTAAATGGATAATCAAATAGGTAATTTCACTGAGAGTGAGCAGAGATACGATGGAAATACTTGCTGCTGTGGGAGCTCAGAATGATTTCACCCAGTTTGGTCTTGCCAGGGTCAGGAAAAGCTTTTCTGAGAAAGTAAATCTTTATTGAAAGAGCCTTTCCCACCACACACATACTTTTTAGCTATTGAAAATAATTGGAAAGAATATTTTTAAATAGGCAGTGGTTTTCATACAAAGAAATAACAACATAGTTTAGAAAAACCGTAAGTCTATTCTCAACTTGGGAAGGTCTCTCTGGTGATTACACCTTATTTACTATTTGGTTGAAATAAGGTTTTGAAATGAACTTTTTAAAAATTAACTAAAGGAAAATGTTTTTGTATTTTTGAGGAGGCAAACCAGAGGAGAGTGCTATTATGTACATAATGCTGGGTGCTTTTGTGTGGTTTTGTTTGTGATAGAACAAAAGATTTGATTGATTATGTGCAGTTTAAATTAGTTTAAAAATGGTAGCAGCTTTAATTAACTACTTCATGTATAGTGTCATTTTGTAGTGGGATTACGTTTCTAAGTTCTGTACCATAAGATGAGCATAAAGAAAAGTATGAAATGCATTATATAGAACACATTTAATAATATCAAAGCTTTTATAAAGTTATTTTGTATTCATAAATGAAACTGATTAGGATTCACAAATTAAATTTAATTTAGACAAATTTTAAGTATAAATTTGAACAGTTGTAATCTATGAATCAACTGATTTTATCAGTTACTAATCTTTTGAGTGATTTCCATTTTTATTGTAAGACAGAAACAATAATTTTTAGGGTATATTTAGGAATATTTTTGTGGTTAGCAGTCTGTGGCTAAAAAGCTACTATGATAGATGGTTCTGGTAGTATTGCTCTATCCTTCATAATGTAGTGTTTATCATCTCTCATGTATTAAAAATCTCATTTTCATTAATGGTTATTTTCATGGTAAAACCATTGTACAAAATTCAAGATCTTAATGAAAAGCCCCAGGGGGTCAGGTTTGACTACTTTTATTAGCACAGTCATGCTTTATCAATTTAAAATACACACCATGATAGCTCTGAATTTAATAATTTCACTGGTTTTTAATATTCTAAAATTGAGATAGCATTCATTGATCATTACCACTCACTAATCTACTTAGGCTTTATCTTAGCAATTGCTTGCTTGGTTTTTGTTCCTTTCTCCTCACTCCAACTCTTTTCTTTCTCAGGTCAGTCATCTTCCCTTTGTTTTCTCCAGCCCTTTGATATTCTAGCTGGTCATTGCATTATTCTGCTTTTTCCCTGATATTCCATCAGGCCCATACTGCATTCTGTTATGGCATTCTTCTGCCTTTGCCACTTATGAGCATCTCTGCTCTCATGGCCTATCTGTATGTGGTACTTAAAGAGTGGGCTGTTTAAACTGTAGGTCAACTAACCGATTTTTTTTTTAAATTAAAGCTGTATTTGACATCTGTCTTGTATTTAACACTGTATGAGTGAGTGCCTATCTATGTACATAAAAGTATTTTGTTACTCCAATTGCTTTAGTTTTTCTGTTAACTATGGGATTTCTTCCTAATTCATACTTAACCTGGAAACCTCTGGTGTTTTAATATGATTGGAGCGGGTGGGTGGGGTGTAACCTAGTTATCACCTTTCTAGGCTTGAGCTTTTTTTCTCATGTATGAAAGATATCTTTGTTTCCAGATTGTCTAGATTCTTGCTACTAGAAATGTGGTATGTGGACCAGTAGCATCAATATCACCTGTGTGTTAGAAATGTGGAATCTCAGGCTCTACTCAAGATCTTATACTTTTTAACCTGCATTTTAACAAGATCTTTAGTCAATTCATGTGAACGCTGAAGTTTGCAAAGCACTATTCTATGTATCACCCAGCTAGTTGACACATTGACATACTGGCTGATAGATATCTGTGTACTTTTCTAGAACTGATCTTGGAACGTGTGTTCTATATCGATTTTATTTAAATGTTTGTAAATTATTTTCCAACTATTCATCTTGGTTCACCAACAGTTGTATCCTGGGTGGATATCACTAGTACTATGGTGTGGAAGAAATGACAAAATTAATCTCAAACAGTAGCCAGGCCAAGACTTTTAAGTGAGGATTTGGTGTAAGGTCTAAAACTATAACAAACATTTATAAATTCAGTTTCTTTTTCCTCCTCTATCATCAGTTTGCATCTGGATGAAGAACTATTTCTTCTTCTTGGGCTATGGCTTTTCAAGAAACTTTTATGGACTACAGTGAAACTTTGAGATGTAGGAAAAATTATTCAAATCTCTATTTAATTTTTATCTTAAAAGAGCAAAATTATACCATAGTGAAATATGATATATTGCTTAATAGTGCATGTATATAATTTATGAAGAAATATTGAAGGTCCATATTTAAATCTTGTTTGTACATGATGAAAAAAGGTCATAGGCTCCTTCTCTGTAGTAAAAAATGACAATCTCATAAAATTTCATAAAAAATGTTTATAAGACGTTGAGTGGGCTGGGAAATAATCTTGTAGTAAATCCTCTATTATACTCAGAAATATGTGGGTGCACATGGATAGGGACTATACTATTATTTTTGTATGGTTGATAGTAAAATAATTGTATTCTCTAAGCACATATTAATGTAGGCTTAGACATAGAATTCCTCTGTTACTCATGTAATCAGTCAAGTTAATATGTTGTGTGCACAATCACTTGATGATGCCCTAAAACTTACATTTATTTGTACGTTTCGTGCTCTAGAACGTAGTTAAAAAAACTAAAGTGATTTTATTTTTGTAATTTTAAAGGAAAAGTTCCTTATTTTTTTCCAAAAATAGAGAACTGAGAGCTTACAAAATTAATCTATTATTATTCCTTTAGCATTCAAATGAAATGTGAATTTTTCTTGAGTATTCAGTGTGTTTTGTAGGTTTTAATACCTTCTTTTGATCATATGCCGAAGAATGGCAGTGAGAGGGAGTGGCAGAGAGAAATACTCAGATATATGTGAGATAGCAATGTGTTACCTAGCACTTCAAGAGTGTTAAGTTTTAAATAACAAAAGTAAACTCCAAGGAGTGACCTTAGCTAGAAGCCATTCTATTTTGTATATAGCTTCTGTTGCATGTAGCTGTGACAGACTGGACTGTGATTGTGGTTACCAGTAGATACCCTTGTGGTTGTTATAACCAAGTTGTAAATGTCACTGAGATTCTTCTTGAATGTCTGTCACATGTGTATCAGTAATTCTAAAGTAGATAAAAATGAAACAAAGATTCATTTGGGAGTTAGCACTCCCAGAAGATTAGTTTTTAAACAGAAGAGCAGAAGGACTTGTGACATGCATCCATAAGCAATTGTAATAATTTGGCAGTTATTTAGCCCTCAGTTCCTACCCTTTTGGTTGAACTGACAGCATGCCTGCAAAGAGAATGAGGCCTGTTTCAGCCCCATTAATGTCTTCTTAAATGTTATTCTGCAGTCTGGGTAGTGATAAATGTTCAGTGATTGATGATTTTGTCGTCCCAGGGGATTCTGGGTGGTTTCTGGTATCTGTGAACAGGGCAGTTTTCTTTCTTGTTTGGGTCTCTTGTTAATTTTTCTGATGTTGACTAACATTGTTTTAAGTTGGCAGAAGGGTAGGCATCATCTGCAGTTTTAATTAACTAGTTTTAAAAGCCTTATCAATACGATTTTAGAGGTGATGCTCAACTTAGTATGTATGAGTTTGAGAACAAGAACAGTTTCTAACCCACAGAACTTTTGTAACATTTTATTTGTAAACTTTGGTATCCTTTTTCCTTCTTTGCTTTTAAAAACATGTTTTAAGTTATAAAGGGAAAGTTAATAACAGCTATTATAAAATAATAACCTTAGCTTTATTTTCATGGTGTTTGCAGTTTTATTTTTCATACTCTTAGCTTAAATCACCTACTTCAATATGTTTTCCTTTTTACATGGTTCACTTTCTGGAAGAGTATGGTTTGTTTTTACTAGTATTAAAAGGAGTTATAAACAGATCTTCTTTTGCTCAGTATTTGTTTGCCATTTAGGAAAGGATTCATTTCTAGCATATTGATTATAGGTTGTTTTTAGTATTTTAAGTAAAGCTTGTAATTTCCTAACCTTTATTGGTAGGGTATGGAGACAGAGAAAGGATAGAGATAAACATTTTCATAATTTGCATAATTTAGTTCATCATTTAATACTCAGAAATATATTTCCTTAGTTCATCCTTTTTTAAAAAAAGATTTATAGAACTTTCTTCTTAGCTGTAAAGAGATCACATGGCTAATTTTCTTTAAGATCAGTAAAGAAACTTTTTACCTTAAAATCTGAAAAATAACATAAAAGAAGCACTTCTGTTTAGTTTTTCAAGTAATGGACAAGGAACTTGGTTAGGAATGACCATTTGTAAGTCTGTATATTAATTAGATGGTTATGCTCAATTAGCAGGACTGCCAACTAATCTTTTTAATACTCTGGTCTTTTTTTTCCCCTAGGGTTTTACAGACAGCCCTCATTACAGTGATCACTTGAATGACAGTCGATTAGGAGCTCATGAAGGCTTGTCCCCAACACCTTTCATGAACTCAAATCTGATGGGTAAGTTGGCAGTTTTTTTGCAAGTAATCTTCATAAAGTCTCTTTGTTCAGAGCCGTATTTTATCCCCTTGTCCAGGAAGGACACATAAGTATTTAGAATAATGTTCCTGAGTTTCATGGGGTATCTGGTCAAGGGGATCTTTCCTGTTCAACTTAGTTTGAGGAGTAAGCATTCAGAAATGTGGGTTCTTCTCTTAGAGCATTATTGTCACTAGTACCAAAAAAGAAAGCAGCAGTGTTTTTAACTGTCCATTTTTATAGTACATTTGTGACATCAAGCATTACATGTTTTCTGCTTTTTGGGCAGAGAAGTGCTTCTGAGACATTTGTAGTTTACTATTTGTCTTAGCAGTTGTATATGTGTGGTAATTAAAAATATGACGAAGTAGTGATTTTAGTCAGATTTTACTTATATTGGACAATATTGTCTTTTGGCACTATTTGGTTAAAACTTAGTACATTTAGATGTTACAGTATTTGTTTGAAGTACTTGGGTTCACATCGGAGATTTTAACAGTTTTGTTCTGCAGTAATTAAGTTGTACTTTGGAGGATATTACCTACCACCTAAACCTGATTGTTACATTTTGGCAAAACCTTGAAGGTTAGCCATTCTCTGTATCTCCCCTTTACTTCCTGCAAACACCCCTCTATCTTTCTCATATGAAAGTTTGTGGCTGTTCAAGCTAAAATGGTAAGCCCAAGTTTTTTTAAAAAATCAGTTTGGATGCCACTTTTTTTTATGATGATTTTATCTTTTTGTAGAACCTGATTCAAAAGAATCTCTATTTTATGATATTATTTTTCCTTCTGCTTGTGCTGGCACTCATCATATTACAAAAGCATTATTTAATCTGTCTTTCTGGTTGTTGGTAGCATCATGTAAGTATGGAAGGTTTTGTGTAATTGACATTGATTTCATTACTTTATTTCTTTTATATTTAGATTTTATTTATTTTTAGAGAGAGAAGATGGGAGGGAGAAAGGGAGAGAAACATCAGTGTGTGAGAGACACATCAGTTGGTTGCCTCTTCCACAACCCTAACCTGGGATCTGACCAGCAACCCAGGCATGTGCCTTGACAGGGAATTGAACCAGCAACCTTTTGGTTCATAGGCTGGCACTCAGTCCACTGAGCCACACCAGCCAGGGCTACATACACTATTTCTTAAGAATGAGACCTATATCGTGATCTTAGAATTGTCCTTTTATGACACAACCATGCTAATCTAAGTGGATTACCCAAATCCAAAATCCTGGCAGTCTGCAATTTCTTTATAAACGGTTTTGCCTTACATTGGCTTTATTTCCCTTATCCTGTGTAAAGTGTTGAAGAACCAGAGTCTGATGTTTTAGTGTGGATTTTGCCTAAGGCAGCTACCAGTCTAAAGCCAGAGCATTAAGTATGCCATAAGGCTGAAATACAAAATAACAATTCACTTCAACACAAATGCAAATGAAAATCCCAGGATGAAATACATTATTGTCCCAGATTAAAATCAGGATTTATTTTAATAAATTTAGAACAAAATAATTATCCTTGCATTTAGCTAAGGAAATTTTCTAGTTTATTTTTTTTTTAATTTTCTGTTGAGCTTACCACCAAAGTAAAATAGATATGACACTTCAAATAATTTACTTTTGTAGTATAGCTTTTCCCTAAGTAGCATTTCATTTATAGTAAATGTGGCAAAGCAAGTTATAGTCAGTGGTTTTGTAATTTCAAATTGAACTATACTTCCTTAATTGAGGCTGTTAACTCTGAATTGTGAAAAATCAGAATTTTTTTTAAAACCTCACCAAAGGATATGTTCATTGATTCAGAAGGGTGGGGGAAGGGGGAGGGAGAGAGAGAAGAACATCGATGTGAGAAACACCAATCGTTTGCCTCCTGTGTGCCTTCCACCTGGGAAGTCAAATCCACAACCTAGGTATGTGCCCTGACCAGGAATTAAACCTGCCACCCTTTGATGCATAGGAATAGTGCTCCAACCAGCTGAGCCGCTGGGCCAAGGCTGAAATAGAATTTTCTTAGTTGGAGCAGTAAGAGCATTCTTGAGTTTACAGGTAATTACTAGAATACTTTTAATAGTCATCATATCCTGTGTATAAAATTAGCATGTCCAAGTCTTAAAGTTAAAAAAACCTTCAGATTTATAAACAGATTGATCACTTTACAGTACAAGTGAAAAAAATCTGCATTAATCTGAACTATATTATACAGTTAATAAGGTAGAGTTACGTATTTTCATTGTAAGTTATAAACTGAATCTTAAAAATGTTAATTTACCTGTCAGAAAGGGGGAAATAATTCTGAAAAGATTAGGCAGATATGTCCAAAAGCATTTCACTAGTCATTAGCAAAATCTGATTTACTGTACTTTTTTCCTCTATATTTTGAATTAAAAGTGATCAAATGAAGTATCTAATAATTTAGTCTAAGCAATCTGCATGACAGTAGCTTGCTTTTGGAAATAAATGTCTCTTAAATTGTAGAGCAGTTACACAGTAACAGGCATTTTCACTTGATGTGAGCTGAAGTAATTGAACTGTTAGATACTCAAAATGTGAGTTATATAGCACTTGGTAGAGTTACAGTGGATAGGTTCACTTTTCTAGCACTGACAATTTGAGAGTTTAGGGCTAAAAAGCCTTCATTGTTAAAGCCCAACCGAGATGTATATGGTGGTATTAGAAACATTTGGAACTGTTAATGCCTGATCATTATAACAGGTGATATTTGAGTGGTGCTGTGAATGGTAAATGCTCAGTTAAAGCTAATAGGAAAGCAGTAACATATTTCATCATTGCTGCAACATATTAAAAAATACCCTTAATAGGGGGAATTATATGTCTAGGGAATGTTGGTTTTTGTATCATGTTCAACTGTAAGCAAATTTGCCTGAAGAAATAGTGGATAAAGTGCCACTATCTTTCATGATGGAGCTCTTAAATACTTTAATGATTTTTGTACTTGGTAAAAGTGAGAAATTTTGTCAAGGGTTGGTAATGATTAATAATGAACAATTTGCCATAGAAACATGCATTTCTGTATTCATTTAAATATTTTGAAGTGTTTTACATAGGAGGTAAAGCTATTATGTTGGATCAGTTAGTGTTCCTTTTCAATGAATTCCAGAATCATCCAGTTGATTTGTCAATATAGAAAAAAAGGGCTTTTATGTTTCAAGTTGAAATAAGTACATACTTTGGCACATCACTAAGTAATTAGCATCAAACTGTTCTGTACTTTATTACAGTAAAACTACAAAGCTTTGACGGTAGCAATGAATTGCAGTAGTCTCACCAAATAGTCTTATCTTTTTTCATCCTCTTCCAGCTTTTTCTTTCTCTACCCTTGGTTCCCTTGTTAACTTCAGTAATATGTGCTTTCCTTTTCCTCTTGTTGATTAGATATATTTTTGGTGATGATAGGACTACTTTATTAATTGGACATAGAAATTAATTATTTCATAGAATTGCCTACCATTAATTTCCAACTGATTGTGGAATGAATTACTCTTATCTTTCTACCCGTTCATGTCTATCAAAGCTTTACTTATTTTAGGTAGTGTTGTCAGTAGGAAACTAAAATGAGATACTACTACCTTCAATTTACCTTTTTCTGAGATCTTCAGTTGTGTTTCTTTCTGAGATCCATTTTGCCTCTAGATCTTTTAAAGAATGAAACACTTTAAGAACATGTTGGTGATACAAGAAAAAAATCAGGGCTGAGAGTTAAGTGATCTGGATTTTGGTAAACTTTACCTTTCTGATAGGGTACTGCTTGGTAGTCTCAAAGATCTGCAGCTCTAGAATTTTGTAATCGAATGTATCTAACATTTTTGACCCTGACAAAGGCTGCAACTAGAATTATAATTGCTATTTTGCAAATGATAAAACCCAAGGCACCCGGGAATTGTTTTTTCCTGACATTACAGGGCCAATAATTGACAAAACTGAATATCAAACCCATGTCTCCTGATGTCTAGTCCAGTGTTCTTTCCCTTAGGCACATTAGGCTTATAAGGTACTTGTTCCTTCTATATAATGTTCCCAGGATTTTACTAGCTCAGCATTTTCTAAACTATAATATGGAGACACTGGTTTTGAGAGATGACCATGAGAAAAAGGTTTTGTAGTGACAATGACTTGGGAAAACATTGTATATTATGTATTCCCTCTTAAGAGATTCAGATTGTACTTTAGAATATTGAAGACTCTGGGGAAAAAGGAAAAAAAGTGTATTTAACATTGTTTGGCCCATCACATCCCAGATTCAAATGTCATACAGAGCCTTTCTGTAAAAAGCATGAGCCTCTGAAGAACTGGTTTTCCATAGACCACCCACTGGAAAATGCTTGTAAGTTATTTTAAGGGAAGACTAAAACATAATACTTGAAAGTTCTCTGCAATGTGAAGTTACACAATGTTAATGATATTGCTGTCTATAATTTTATAACTCATTTTAAGCATCTTAGCTAATTTAAAGTTGGGCACAGTTTTTCAAGCATATTATGTTAAACCTCTTTTTATAAGTATTTGACTTACAAATAAACCAACTGTCCTTCCATTGCTGTTGAGGTCTGTTGGTCAGTCCTACCCTTCTTTCTATCGCAGAGTCTAAAGTGCCCCTCTGGTAGTAGTCACTACATTTTATTTTACTTTCATTGTGGATTAAATAGGTTTCTTTATTCTTGTCTGGGTATTTAAACCCCAGTACACTTTTTCCCCCTATATATTTGGTATTACAAACAATCAAACTTCAAAGAAACCTCTTTTGTATACTTGATTCTGCCTGCACCATAATTTATGACTAATCCAGAAGACCCTTAAAGTTACAAAAAATATAGAATCACCATTTTTAGAATATCAGAGCACAATAGAAGTCTGCCCTCAAAAGATCTCTAATTTTGATGTACATGAATTTTTTTCACTAGATGAGATAATGAAAATGATTATATTTGCTTAGGGAGATACAGTATGGCTTACTGTTTGACAGTATTTCATAAGAATGAGTCCTTCATACTTGCTCCAACATTTTATTAAATTACCTTAGGTCTCAAGAAAGGATGTGAGTTATATATTCATTGATACATATTCTCTGATCTTTTGCTGCTTACAAAAACAGAATAATGGCACTGGGAGAAACTTGAGTGAAAGAGACCTAGTTGCCTTTGAAGAAATCAAAGCCTGGAAAATGACTCAACCCTCTTGATTCCATTTTAGATCATGTTCTCTTCCTACTACATTGCTTTTTTCCCTCTTTTTACTTCTCATGTTCAACCATTTGTTTATTTGCTCCTTTTTCTATGTTTTGGGTCTTCTATCTTTTGCTTCCTCTTGCTGATGCTTAGACCAATCTGAATTGTTGAGTACCTTCTTTTTTCTCCTTCATTCTATTCTTAACTATGTAAAACACTGTATGACACAATGTAAAGGTGAAGAGGATTCAGTCTGTTTACAGTCCTGGCTATTTTAGTGTGGTAGGGAAATAATTTCAATAATTACTATACTTGGTAGAATGTGAGTAATCCAAAAAAATTCTTACAGAAATTCAGAAGAGATTAAAATAAGGCATAGCCAGAAGTGATCAGAGAAAATCTTACTGTGGAGTAGCATTTAATTCAGTGTATAAAGACTTTCTCTTACAAGGGAGAAAAATTAAATTATGTTCAACAAAAATTGGTATTTATTGACTTCCATATTCCAGATGGCTAGGAATAGTTTGATTTTAGGCATGGCAGATCTAGAGGTCAAACATTGTCATTAGATTTCCCTTTTTACCCTTTAAATCAGATAAAACTGGAGTGTCAAATTGGGCTGAGAATTTTGAGAAGTAGGAAAATGTGAGTGCAGTGTTCTTGTCTCTACCTCTCTACTTCTAGATTTTTCCCTTCTTTCTGGCTACAATATTGCAGGATACATTATATCTTCATGGTTAGGAATGTTTTCTTTCAGTGCAAACTTGCAGTTTATTTATAATACTCTGTTCCTGACAACA
Source organism: Tonatia bakeri (assembly GCA_004024845.1). Lineage (NCBI taxonomy): Eukaryota > Metazoa > Chordata > Mammalia > Chiroptera > Phyllostomidae > Tonatia > Tonatia bakeri. The sequence goes on from PVIA01007432.1 coordinate 65,287, forward strand.
CCATCCCTTTCCATGCCCATACTCTTGAAAAGCAGCCTCTTTCCATGGTTAAAATGGATTTGATAGCCATTCTTTTGAAGCCAGAGTTGTGCTGATGGCTTCTTTCCTACCCACTCTGGGAGAGACTAAACTAATGCTAAAATCTCACTTTGAAAGATGTTTCGGAGTTTCAAGAGTATGCCTGTATAGAATTAGGTCCCTTGTATCTAAATGCAGTTACTCTTGCAGGGAATTACTTAATAGGATTACTTAAAAGAGATGCCAAGATTTCAGAAGATAGAGGGGAAAAAATGTTCAATTAAGGCTTTATTTTGAAAATTAAAATAACTAAACTTAGAAAGTAATATTAATAAATAATAATTTATTATCAGCCATTCTTAAATGAACAAAGGATGAAATAATTGTTGAGTTGTTGGTGTATTTTTTTCTTCAGAATATCTTATGGCAATAAAATATTGCCATAAATTACTTTTACTTCACATTTGAATTTTGTTGATTAGGTCTAAATCTGTTGGTGGTTTTTGTGTTTGATTAAATGGGTCTTTAACATCACTTTGAAGTATTTCATGAAATTTTGAGTAGTTGCATGTTTTTCAACTTTTTGTGGACTTCTTTTGCATTTGCTTTGTATTATGGGATGTTTAGCAAAAGATTGGGCAAAACTCCGTTGACTTGGACCTGAGATAGCCACACCATTCATGAGGGATATTTCACTGCAATTTCCTTTTAAGGTGTCTGGTCATTAGTGAATATTTTTGCAAGATCACAACATTGGCTTAACTCTGCAAGCTTGCAAACTGGTAACTCTAGGGACTCATGTAAGGAGCACTGCCTTTATATTTATTTACCCAAGCTATTTATTTATTATCACTCCTGTGTATATGCTTTGTGATCAAAAGTAATCTTTTCTGATCTTCATGGTTTTATAGTGCATGAGTGGCGTAGATCTCATAAATGATTCTTCTTTGAATCTTCCCGTTGTTCAGGTCTACGTCTAGGCAAGTAAATGTGAACTCAGGATATTCTGAGTTCTGCCTGTATGGGGTGGGTGACAAAGGGCTGTGGCTGCTTGGTTACTAGAGGCAAAAGAATGATTTTTAAAAATGAACTTTTGTAAACTTGACAGTTTTCCTGGATGTTTACAATCTCAGAACCACACCATGATATATAGTTAAGAATTTGGGGTGTTATTTTAGTTAGGAAAAGTCCTAGAGCAGCATTATCAGAGTGTGCCTTCTATGCCATAACATTTCACATTCACTGCTTATGGTTATAGTGATGCTTTAATTATTTACTGTAGGTTTTCTTATTGTTTTGTTAAACATAAATGCTTAAATACTAAAATTCTCATAGACTGAGCTGGAATGGCTCTTATCTATCTAGCTCAGTAGTTCTCAATTTGGGAGTGTTGAGAAATTAATGATTGTCATAAATACTGGAAGTATGAGGAGGTGCACCTGGTATACCCCACACCCTGGAAACTCCAGAACCTCTTTCAAAGTGAAGAGTTAGTACTAGGTTGGTTACTTAAGCTCATAATGTTTATGCAAGTTTTAGTTAGGCACCAAATAAAAGTGAAATTTTAAAAATTTGGAAAGCATATCATTAATTGTTTGGATTTCAATTTGTAGAAATGTTACCATTTGAAAATATTCATGGCATTTATCAGTCAGTTGTATAGGTTTTTATATTATATTGCTGTTATTTAATAAGACTCTAATTTTAAGGGAAGCCATTTGAAAGACACTTGCTTATTTTGAGTGTTAGTTCACCATTTTTGTAGTTTCCTCACGTCTTAGTTTATTTTTTTTCTTAAAAAAATTTAGCCTTTTCAGAGCTGATGTTTTTTGTGACTTCCAGGTTGGGTTTGTTTTGTTGTTATTTGGGATATTGGTGTTTTTATGAACACTAGAACTTGCCATTCTGCCTATATCTTAGGGCTTTCCTCTTGAAAACAATAGTGTTGGCTATTTCCATATGCATGGTGTGGTGCAAAGTATGTAACAGTTATTCTTATATTGCATACTTGTTTTTCACTTTGAGAGTTCCTCTGGAGGATTGTCAGGCTCCTCCGATTGTATGAAATTTCTAGGGAGTCACAATTAAATAGGATTAGAGGATAAGGACACTACAACAAATTAAATCAGCTTATTTCTAGTTGTAAATTTTATTAATTTCTCTTAAAATTATACTTTATTGATTATGCTATTGCAGTTGTTTCTGTTTTTTCCCCCTTTGCTCCCCTCCACCCAGCACCCCCACCCCAGTTAGGCAAACCCCAGACCATTGTTCATGTCCACACATCATGCATATGAATTCTTTAGCTACTCCATTTCCTATACTGTACTTTATATCCCCATGGCTATTCTGTAACTACCTGTTTGTACTTCTTAATCCCCTCACCTCTTCACCCATGCCCCCATGCTCCCTCCCTCTGGCAACCATCAAAATGTTATCTGTATCCATAATCCTGTCTCTGTTCTTCTTGTTTACTTAGTTTATTTTTTAGATTCAGTTGTTGATATGTATTTGCTATCATTTTATTGTTCTTAGTTTTGATCTTCTTGTTCTTAAATAAGTCCCTCTAACATTTCATATAATTTCTGTTATGTACATTTCTACACTAATTCCTGAGGTCAGGGCTCAACAAACTTTTCTGCAAAGACCCTAATAGTAAATAGTTTATGGTTTGTAGCCCAGGAGACAAAAATTGATAATATTATGTAGATACTTGTATAATCATTTAAAAATATAAAAAACATTTTACAGGTTATGGGCTATAAAAATAAAAGTTGATGGCCTGAATTTGCTCTGTAGCTTATAGTTTGCCAAATTTATTCTAGATAATTTAACAAAAATAAGTTAAACAGTGGCAACCCTATCAATTTGTTGAAGAGGTAAGAAATTGTATATGTGAAATTATGTAGAGTGTACCAGTGTTGTTTGGTGTTGGTGAATTATATCTTAAATTTTTAGTTCTTCATTGCCTTTATACAGAATGGTAACTTTCTTATCAGATGAGTTATTTTCCTATTGTTTTTGTTGTCAAATATCATATTGATAGTTGGCTTTAAGGCAAATATCAGATTTCCTTAATTTCTAATTCTATTATCTCATTAACTTTCTACAGTCTGAAATTTTTAAAAAATTATTTCTCAAAATATCAATATAAAAGTGTAGCTGAGAGATGAAAATTAGGCCGCTCAGCAAAGATGTGACAGTGGGGCCCCTCTTTAGCGAGAGATCTTCAGAATAGCTGGGGAGAAGAGTCTATAGAGAGAATCAGTGAGGAGAGGGTGGTATGAGAATGGCACAATCATAGAAAAGTGTACTGTTGCCTTATTGAAAGTCTGCACTCTCAACTTGGGAATCTCCCCAAAAGGTGTGTGCAGTAAAAATATTATAACATATTCTAGGCTTGTATCTGAACATATTTCATTAAGTAAATGTAAATTATGGGTTTTTATTGCAGTTCATAGACTTTATATTAAAGTTTTTAATATACAGTGTTTAATAGTGTTTAAAAATGTTCTAATTTTATATGCTTATTCATCTTCAATTTAAGGTTCTTTTCTATCAGAAATATTTAAGAGGAAATGTGCTTTATTTGTTATATGATAATTTTTGCTTAGGTTTACATAAAGTAAAATATGTTCACACCAAAGAATTTTCATTTACTTTTTATTTTTCTTTCATACAGGCTAATGGGTTTCAAGGAAATTAAATTGTGCAGAGCATTTTTACTCTGTGTGTGCATGTGCATGCACATCTGTGTGTTTTGACAAGATAGGAACACATTAAATATAGGCTTTTGTTTTATTTCATTTTGCATAAGATTTCAATCAAATGTCTTTTTTAAATATTGTAAATATTATCTTTAGGTGTTTTACAAAGTTACTAGAAAACATCTTCCAGTACTGGCAGAGTAGTACAGCAGGTGTCTGCTTGTAATTTACTTTTTCCCTAGAGATATTGGGGGAGTATGTACACATGCATATTTGTATGTCCTTATGTATATCCTCTGTTTTTGTTCCTGTCTTTATTTTAATCTGTCCCTGATTCCTTTGGTTAGCTTGCTGCACCAAATAATTTTAGAGCATTGCAGCTCATCTAAACTTTACAACTGTTTTTGTTATACAATGTGTTTTTATCTTTCTAATTTACCATGATATACTTGGAAGGAAAACAGTGCCCCCAAACACATTTATGAAGATGAATTTATATGCTTATTAAAAATATATATACTGTGTGTCTACTTAACTTCACCAGCAAGGATTTAAACCAAGGAAGTAACTGAAATTTTACATTGGGGCTATAAAATGGTATCTCCATTCTAGAAAACATTTTGACATTTCATTATAAAACTAAACATTCCGTTAGCATAGAACTCAGCATTTGTGTTCTTTAACATTTATCACAGAGAACTGAATATTTATGTTCTCGCAAATACTTGAACACAAATGGTTATAGCACTTTTTTCATGATAGCCAAAAACTGGAAACAGTCCAGATGTCCTTCACTGGGTAAATAGTTAAACAAATTATGGTCATTCTCACCATGGAATACTATTCAGCAATAAAAAGGAATTACCTTTTCTGCAAAAACCCAGAAAGTAAATAGTTTATGGTTTGCAGCCCAGGAGGCAAAAATCAGTAACATTATGTAGGTACTTGTATAATTATTTGAAATGTAAAAAAAAAAGCTATTCTTAGTTCATGGGCCGTAAAAATAAAAATTGGTGGCCTGGATTTACTCTATAGCTTATAGCTTGTCAAACTTATTCTAGATATTAATCAGTGCAACAGTTTAGATTGATCTTGAGTGCATTAGGCTGAGTGAAAAAAGCCACTCTCAAAAAATTACATACTATGTGGCAGTGGGGCACCTCTTTAGCGAGAAATCTTCAGAATAGCTGGGGAGAAGAGTTCTTATTAAAAATATATATACACACAGTATTTATATTTTTAATAAGCATATAAATTCATCTTCATAAATGTGTTTGGGGGCACTGTTAATATATTAATACGAATTAATATATTACATTATATGGTCTGATCTGTATACTACTCTTGAAATGGCAAAATTACAGAATCAAGAAGAAATTGTTGGTTACCAGGGGATAAAGAGAAAGGTAGATTTGGTTCTAAAGGGCAATACAAGGCATACTTGTGGTGATGGAACTATTCCCTATTGTGATTGTGATGGTGGATACATGAACCTACAAAATAAAAAAAAATAACTGGGGGAATCTGAAAGATCAGTGGATTGTATCAATATCAATATTCTCATTGTAATATTGCAAAACGGGGGGATTATGTAAAGGGCATACAACATTTCTCCATTGTTTCTTAAAACTGCATATAAATGTAGTTATCTCAGAAGAAAAGTTTAATTAACAACTATGTACAAACGTATAACTGAATATATAAATAAAGTAATTAAAGAAGTAAAACAATGTAGAAGAGTAGGTTACTCAAAATAGGAGGAAAGAGATCAGGGATGTTCAGAGATTTTTTTTCTAGAAGCATTTCTAGAAGAATCTAGACCAAAAGAATCACTCTTGTGGTCTTTTAAGTCACTGAAAATTCATATATTTTTAAGGCGAGAATGTCTCTTAAACTTTTATTTTTAGGAAACTGTACCATTCTAATAAGTGATGTTAAGCAAGTGAGAAAATTCTTTTTGTCAGCATGTCTTTTGGGAAACATCAAAGGCTAAAACCTTATGTGTGTTCTTGAGGACATCAAAAACTAACAGTATCTAGAAAGCAAGATAATCTGTACCTCAGAATTGAATATTTCATGGAAAAATATTAGCATGAGAACAGGGTATAAACACTTGGTGCCTGGGGTGAAGGCAAGATAGTAAGCATGTCAGAGAAAAATATTGGAAGGTCCCAAAGTTAATTTTTCAGTGATAAACTTCACCTAGGGCTGATCCTTATCATCTGTCTTCCCCCCAGAGGCAAAGTAGAAAGATGGAACAACATATTTTGTCTGGGCCTGACCTCACTTTTACTTGAGTGAGAATGAGGTTTGAGGGGATTAGGTTGTCTACCATCTATATAATCTCAGTTAGGTGAGAAAAATTCCCTTCTTTCCCCTAAAATGCTAATCCTACTTAAGAAACTGTTCTGCAGTGTTGAGTTTTCACTAATCACAGTAAGATGGCTTCATAGAAGGTGTTTGAGAATCGGGGTGAGGCTATTCTGGTTGTCCCTGGGGTTAGGTGTCTCAGGCAAACAAGTCTTTAGAGGAAGTTCTGGCTTGGAGTCCCTAGAGGTAATTGGGATAGAACAGGGGAGGATTCTTGGAAATGGAATTGAGAAAAACATCAGTAGGCTAGTTCATAACTTCCCTTTGGATTTTTAAAGATTCTACCTAATTTGCCAAATTTTTCCTAAGATTTTTTTTAAAGTCTTGCTTTTAAATATGTGTGCAAAAAGCCAGCAGTAAATAAAAATATACTTGCATCTGTGTTGTCAAAAAAATTGTGTCATTTGTGAAAAGCAAAGGTTTTAATTGTGGGTCATTTAAAATTGTAATAAACTGTGGTGCATTATAAATTTAAGGATTTTAGAACGATTTTGAAATGATTGGTATAGAAATGTGGATGAATCCTTGGGGGCAGATTTTTTTTGTTTGTGTGAAAGCTAAAGTAAAAACAAACCACCCCTTACTTAAAAAGAGGTTTACGATGAAGTGGCTAAATTTCAAATATCCCTTTTTTGCTTCAGTGTGTCATTTAATCTGGCTATAGGGTATATTTATCTACTGTGAAGCCCACTGATGCATGCAAAGCTGAGCAGAGTACCATTTTACCCAGTGGGTCTTCTTTCTCTGGGTATTTGTAGCTGTGCTTCAGTGAATGGGGTCAGCTGGGGAAAGCTAGCAGGGCTAAGATGTCAGCTATTGTCTGGTCTCATAAAAAATGTATTTCTTATTTCCTATGAGGTAGTTATTTGGAAGCATAAACAGTAATCATAATTATTAATATTGTAAGTAGGACAATCTGTTAAGTTCTGTGGTATTTAAAGAGTAATTCTATAATTCTTTGTAGTTCTCTTATGCTTTTCTTTAAGTGTATAAGAAGTTCTATTTCTCTTGTCTTAACATCAGATATTTTAACTTATTCTTCTATTTAGTTGGAACCTATGGTCTGAGTTAACCGTTAACTAACTAAAGCAGGAGTGTCAAACTCACTTTCACCAGGGGCCACATCAGCCTTACGGCTGCCTTCAAAAAGCCAAATGTAATTTTAGGACTGTATAAATGTAACTACTATTTAACTGTTAAGGAGTCAAAATTATATTCTGCCCTTTGAAGGCAACCATGATGCTGATGTGGCCTCTAGTGAAAATGAATTTGACACCCTGAACGAAACAGTTCAGATTATTTACCTAAATCTGTTCTCATATACAGTGTTTTAAGTGTTTTGGGGTTGAATACCAAATACTGTTGTATATCACAAATGAGTAGAATTTGTCAAGGGCAGTTTAACTTGACTTTCTACCTTTCTTTGTTAAAAATGTTAGTTTAAAATGATGTGATTAATGTCATTAAATATTCTTATTCAAATCATTTACATATTACTATAAACTATAATTGTATTTAAGTCCACCATAAAGAATTCCTACTCAATACAAATGCACATGTAAGGTATTTATAAAGCAATAATTTCTGAAAGAGCAAAATGAAAGAGGTTAGAATGGCCTTCAAGCTGTATATATAGTGGATGAAATGATATTTTAATAGAAGATCTAAATGGTTTTGATATTTCTAATGAGAAAATACATAGATCATTTAGTGTCATAGGAAACCAAACTGGAAATTTGGAAAAAGTAAAAGCCACTCGTAAATTACCCAGCAAGTTGTAAAGATTTGGCTTCTCAGCATGCATGTGTGTACTAGCTAAACAATGTATAATATATCGGCTTAGTATCATAATGGATTGCCTCAAAAGATAATGGTTCTGAGGGTCAATAAAGCACACAGTAGGAAAGATTTAATTAACATGATCAGTGTGGGTTCAAAAAATGATACTTTGTCTTCCTCTGATTATTAAGATTGTATTTAAAAGAATTGTGTTTTAAAGCATTTAAAGTGTATCATAGTCAGGGAAGAGGCTCATATTTTTCTTTTGAAAGCACTGGAAGGATAGAGAAGTATCACAAATAGGATGAAGCTATAAGACACAATCTTCTTGGCTTGTGTTAATAGTATCTGATCTAATGAGTATGACATTTTAATTTTTTTTGTTATTCAACATTTTATTTTATTTAACCCTTTTTTAAATTGTTCAAGTACAGTTTTCTGCCTTTCCCCTCTACATTTTAATTTTTAATACAGAATATAAACAAATATTTATGCATTGGAGAAACGTGTCATCTTTCTATAATATCTGTTGCATATTTTATGACGGTTCTTAGGAATTTATTTAAAAATTTGTTTTTAATAAGGAAAAGTAAGGCATTTATGTACAGAAAAGAAAAAAAAAATGTAAGCGTAATAATGTAGGCTGCTGCCTTCTGTTCAGTTCCACAAAACCCTTTAATTTAAGAGGCTCAGTCTGTCTTTATAGGTTGTTTTGGCTGGGCCTAGATAGAATAGTTGCATTGGCTGCTGAAAGCTAAAAATGGTCTTGGTTCCTCATACAAATGAGGAAACTGAGATGTTAAAATTGAGGTGTACTTGGAAGCCTCCTCTTCATAATATTCCCAACATTTACTGAGCTGTAAGTGGAAAAGGAAAAGAGTTGCTGTGATAATAGGAGATTCAAATTGCAGTATGTGGGGTACTGAGCTAAAATTGTGAACAGAAATGCAGAGTTTCAGTGGGTGAAGAATACATTTATATCTTGTTCCAGGTGCAATGTGTCTGGTGTTAGTTCCATGTATGGGGTCCTCAGATGAAGGCATATTTGAATGTCCTGCTTTTTCTGACTTGCTCTGATCCCATTCTAGGTTTTTTTGTGTGTGTGTTTGTTTACTGGGAAGTTTTCTTTCTTTGTTTTGTTTTGAGATGGAGTTTACCTGGGGCAGAACTGGCTAGGGCCAATTTGACTTACCGTAACTTTGGGTTGGTTTCTTTGTGGTGGAATGTCTTATTTTACCATGGCAGAAGCATGGGGCAACTGAATCCCAGTGAGTTTCAGGCTAAACTCTATAAAAACATAATGCCTACACCTTTTCTCGGGGATTTGTTGCAGGAATAAGAAGGAATTTTGGATTCACTGGAGGTAGTGGCAAATCCTAAGACCTTAGAGAGAGAGGCAGTTTAGACTGAGGTCCTTGATTTATGCTTATTGAGGAAGATGACACAGAAGGAACTTAAATCAGCAGACCTTGATAAGATTGCATAGTTTACCTGTGTGCAGAGGAATCAGTAGGTTTGATTTATGTATCCTGAAAACAATAAACACTTTGTAAGAGGGAAAAAAGGGTGAAAAGAGAAGGGTTACCACATAAGTGGCATACGAACAAGGGTCCAACCTCTCTTCTCTCTTCTCCTTCCTTTAGATTCCATAAAGAACTGAAAACCTTTAGGATGATCAGTGAAATATTACCAGGTAGTATAATGTATATTTTCTATAATGTGATTTAGAAAGAAGGGAAATCTTCTGCCCTTCCTCATATCTCGAGAATGTAGAAATGAGTTTTATACTAGAAAATTTTGAGGTCAGAAAAATGAACCTCTGTCTGCTAAGAACTCTGTCTTCCTAGATTTGAGTAGGAAGCCCTGGAGCCGGGAATTTCTTCCATGCCAGACTAGCTCTCTGGCCTGATCTCACATGAATTTTCAGGTGATCTGAGTTTCCAGTTATCTGACACTATAGACCTCAGGTAACTTTGCAGCGATGGGCCCTGGGTTAAATCTGTGCCTAAAGGCAGATGACTACTTTCGCAGATGACTCAAAGGAAGGAACACTACTGTTTGGAATGCCCTCATCTATCTGCTAACTGTGAGTGATTGTATATGGCCAAGCTGCAGCTTGATCTTAACTATTCAGATACAGAGGAGCATTTAAAGTGTACCATAGTCAGGGAAGCTTAGATTGCCCTTTCTAAGAGTTAAGAGTGTAGCAGTTGAAGTTATATGCATTCAGCAAGGCCAAAGTAGCTTTGATTTTCTGTAAAATTTATTTTTATGAAATGGATTTGGTATAGCACAAATTCTAATAGGTCTTCTGGTAAGGCTTTTAATACACTGTCTTTTTGTATTTTATTGAGTGTCTTCTTTTGTGTTTAAACGCTGTGCGTAAGAGTGTGGAAAATACCAAGATGAAAAATAAAAATAAAAATAAAACTGAAACTCATTTAATTTAAATATGATTTTCAATTTGAATACTTTGTTACCAATTATGAATTTTGCTTTATCATGACAAAAAGCTATTAGAGATCTCTCCACATCATTTTCCTTGTGCCCTACCTATAGGGTAAAGTCTGAGTACTTAAAGACTTTCTTTTTCTTCCCCAAGCTTCATTTTTGTTTTTTTCATCTTCATCTCTATCAAGGGGCAGCCATATCACAGTTTCTTTTATCTAGAATTTTCCTTTATTTTTACAGTGTTTTGCCTCTGATTAATGACTTTGACTTTCTTCTTATCTGTCAATAATCAGCTCACATATGACATCTGTGACCTCAGGCAATCACTGCCCTTTTGTACTTACTTTTAATGCATTGTGCAATTCACATAACTTTTTATTATAGAGTTATGTACACTTTTGTCTTTTTTTGCTGAGCTATAAATTCCTTGAGCACAGGTCTCTTTATTATTTATTTTTGTATCTATTTCTGAAGTATAGTGGTGCTCTGTAAATAATTAAAGTGTCATTTCTTGAGTGGCTATACCTTACCTTCCACTGTAGTGGAAAATCTTGTCTGCTGGAAGATACAGAACAACTTTTGAAAGTAAATTTAGATGTAAAACGTGACTGTGGTCCTGACCTTGAAGGGGAAGTCTTGGGCTTTGGTAATGATTTTTTCAGTAGGGATACAGGACTTTAGTGAGTGGCTTACGTTTTGAGAACCATATTTAAACCTAACAACTAAATTTATTTTTGTTATTTCTTCTGAAAGTATATTTATCTAAGTAACATAAGTATTACTTTTTGCTTTTTAACATATGAACATATTACAAGTTTTATTTATTACTTCATCAGGAGCTTGGTATTTGGGGACATGGTTATGGTTAGCAATCACCCCAATGTGCTTTTCAGCCAGTGAAAAAATTATAGGCTGTTTAATCTACTATAATGTTTACATAAACAATTATGATTTTAAGTGGGGGTGGTAGTATGGGTTGGGTGGAAAGAGTGAGCTTTGTAAGCATTTTTAAGATGCATGAATTTCTCTCAAAACTGGTTCTAGTTTAACCAAATCTCATTGTTGAGTCTTTTCAGTCTTTTTCCCAAGTAGACCGTGTTCTTCGGTTTCATAATATAGTTGGTTGACTCTTAAGTTATTTTATATCTTTTGGTACCTTTATGCCTTGCACTAAAAATACACAAATTGGATAAACGAATAAATAAAAGCTGTTCCTTATTAAACTCAGAACTAAAATGATGGGGTTTTTAATGCAAAGAGAAAAGAAAATTGTGAATTAACATGAAGCATCTTCATTTTGCTCTTTTTCTATTTATGTTGCAAGACAATAAAAATTTTAAAAAATTCCCAAACAATTAAATGTCTGATTGAGCTTTGGATTTAGATTAAGAATACTTTCAGTGCTCAGATTTGTTTTATTTGTATTGTTTGAGAAAATAAAGATTTTGGGGGGAAATCCATTTACTTCATACACTATATAATAGTTTTCTACCCTTTAATTGCAAAAATTAAAGATCACAGGTTCAAAGTTCTTTTAAAAATTATAGTTTGGTCCCTATTGATACTCACCAGCTTTGATACATTTCATATAGGTATTTAGGGACTGAACTGTGTGAACAAATAAATGAAATAGAAGTATATTTTATTGTAGATGTTAGCACTTGATTTAAGTAAATTAAAAATTCTACAATTTCTAAGATCTCAACATTAAAATACACGGTTTTATAGTTATTGTGAAATTGGCAGTGACATTCATGATATTGGCAGCTTATGAGCAACTGGCTGTCCTTACTTACACACTGCCATGGAATCTATTTTGAAAATACTTACAACCTGGTGGAGATGTGGATTATATTGGAAGAAACTGTGACTAGTAGAAATTACTTAAAGAAGCAGATCTGTGGGCAAATTCTTAGTAAAGTCTGGTCTCTTTTTGTCTAAATTTTAACTTTGTTTCAGTTTATTCTACTAGTGGGTAGTTTGGGTCAATAGCCAAAATCTAATAACCAGAATGTTAATGTATTATTAAAACTTAGTCAAGTTACATCGTTTAATTCCTAGCAGAGAAGTCTTAATTGAGGGAGGTGGGGATTCATTCATTTGGGGGAATGATGTACATTGGATGACAAATGATTGCAGGGATCTATAGTGAAGAGTTGAGTACCCTGGCCACCAGGTGAGCAAGGAATGCTAGGCAACAGGAGAGGATTGTACAATGAAATGTAAGGAGACAACAAGATATAACTTTTCCCTTCTCTACTTAGAAAGGACTGAAGAAAATTCTATTTTCCTTCTCTCTTCTGTGTAATTCCCAAACTGCCATTTGCATAGGTCCTTACTGTGTTGGATTCTGTTCTAATTTTTCCATTACATTGTCTTCATTTAATCCTCAGGAAAAACATGTGAAATGGGTATTGTTATGCTTGTTTTACAGGTGAGGAAATTGAAGTACAACAAAGTTAAATATTTTTGTACTTAATCCTGTTAGTAGTGACAGGGAAATACTGGTGTCCTTGGCCCCAAAGCTTAGGCTGGTTGACCATCACACTCTCCTAATGCTGGGTTCCCCTTATGAACATTTTTTCATGTACAAATATATTCCAGGTTCCTAATATAGCTGATATCAATAAATAAAATTATGGAACTTAGTGGTTTATAAATTTTCATTTTGTTTTATTCTGATAATATCATTGCATAATATTTTCTAATAGAAATTTTCTTTTAATAACTGTTTATATGATGTGTGAGAGATATAATAAAATCTTGGCCTTTTGAGAGGTTAAGAGTTTGATATAGTTTATATAAAAATTATCATTCTCATTTCATTTAGACTGCTGCATTATTTTTCCATACATAATTTAATAACTGGGAAACGGGTATTTTGTTTGTGATAGGGTAATTGAGAAGACCTGGGGACAGAATGATGAAGTGATTTACTAACGACTATTTTTAAGTATATTTTATTGCTTATGCTATTACAGTTGTCCCGATTTCTCCTCTTATATCCCCCTTCCACCCTGCACTCTCCAGCCCTCCAGCATCCCCCTCTTTAGTTCATGTCTGTGGGTTGTACTTATAAGTTCTTTGAATTCTCCGTTTCCTATACCATTTTTGACCTCTCCCTGTCTATTTTATGTCTACTAATTATGCTTCTTATTCCCTGTACCCTTTCCCCCCATTCCTCCCCTCCTGCTTTCCACTGAAAACCCTCCATGTGATGTCCATTTCTCTGATTCTGTTCCTGTTCTAGTTGTTTGGTTAGTGTTTCATTGTCATTGTTTTTTTTTTTTTAGGTTCACTTGTTGATAGTTGTGATTTTGTTGTCATTTTACTGTTCATAGTTTGCGATCTTCTTCAATTTCTTAGATAAGTTCTTTTAACATTTCATATAATAAGAGCTTGATGATGATGAACTCCTTTAACTTGACCTTATCTGGGAAGCACTTTATCTGCCCTTCCATTCTAAATGATGGCTTTACTGGATAGAGTAACCTTGGATGTAGCCCCTTGCCTTTCATGACTTCAAATACTTCTTTCCAGTTCCTCCTTACCTGTAAGGTTTCTTTTGAGAAATCAGCTGATAGCCTTATGGGAACTCCTTTGTAGGTAACTCTCTCCTTTCCTCTTGATGCTTTTAAGATTCTCTACTTATCTTTAATCTTGGGTAACTTAATGATGATATGCTTTGGTGTGTTCTTCTTTGGGTCCAACTTCTTTGGGACTCTCTGAGCTTCCTGGACTTCCTGGAAGTCTCTTTCCTTCACCAGATTGGGGAAGTTTTCCTTCATTATTTGTTGAAATAAGTTTTCAATTTCTTACCCTTGTTCTTCTCCTTCTGGCACCCCTATAATTTGGATATTGGAATGTTTAAAGTTGTCCCAGAGGTTCCTAAGCTTCTCTTCATTTTTTTGAATTCTTGTTTCTTCATTCTGCTTTAGTTGGATGGTTACTTCTTCCTTTTGTTCTAAGTCATTGGTTTGAGTCCTGGTTTCCTTTCTGTCACTGTTGGTTCCCTAAATACTTTGCTTTATTTCATTTTCGGTATCTTTCATTTCCTCTTTCATTTTGCAACCAGGCTCACAGGCTCTGTGAGCATTTTTGATTACCAGGTCTTTGAACTCTCCATCAGAAAGGTTGACTATCTCCTCATTGCTTAGTTCTCTTTCTGGAGTTTTGCTCTGTTCTTTCATTTGAGCCATAATTCTTTGGGGCACCTGTTAAGTTGTAAGGGGGCAGGGCCTTAGGTACTGACCAGGGCAGGACAACCCTCCTTACTACACTGTGGAGGGGGAGGGGCCAGATCAGGAACATTGCAGCTTGCCTGCTTGGCTCTAGCCTACTTTCCGACAAACTGCTGTGAAACTGGGAGTTTATCTCACTGGGGCAGCCCCTGCCATAGTCCCTAGTCAGCTCTGAGTCTCAGTTTCCCATTCAGTCAGTGTTGCCCACAGCGAACGCCGCCTCACCCAGGGCTCTCTCTGTACCCCTCTTACAGGTCTGGTGGTCTGGTTGACTGTTTCTTTAATTCCTTAGTTGTCAGAGTTCCATGTAGCTTGATTTTCTGGGTTTCTACCTATGTATCCATCTTGGCTGGAACTCTATTAACAACTTTTATTGATTCACTTTCTCAGGTGTGAGTTGATTTGAATACATACTAGGTTTCCAAATTTCATCATTCTTTGGCATCAAACTACTAACTGTGTGAGTTTATTCTTTTAATGACAGTTTTATTTAAGGAAAAATAGAATTAGAGTAGAAAAATACTTTATGTAGAAATTCATCTGCCATCATTCAAACCTAATAAAATAAAAGAGGTAGGAAAAAAAGCATGTCTATAATTAGATATTATTAACTGGTAGAAAATGACCTCTCACGTTACTGTAATTTTAAGATCTGCCTTGAATAAGTAAAACTTCATTACTGTAGGTTTAAGAGCTACTTTCTTGACCATGACTGATGTCAGACTACCTGGGTTCAAATTCTGGCTCTGTTTTTTTCAGTTTCTTTATATATAAATGAAGATAGTAATTATATTTAAGTTATAGGATTGGTTTGAGAATTATAGGACATATTTAATACAGGAGCTTAATGTAGTACCAGGCACATTGATAGCACTCAGTAAACATTCTCTGTTATTGATAAAGTAAGATTTGTAATATTTCCCTCAATTGGGATGAAGGTCATTTTATTTCAATCACAATCTTGCTTTTAGTATGAGAACTGTTGTTAAAACAATTACATAATTTCAAAAGTAGTTTTATGGATCGCAGAAAGAATAGGAAAGCTTACAGATATTTATAAATTATTTTTATTTTGTGGAGAAATCTTATTCAACTAAGTAATATATCCACCGAAAAGTAATAGCATATTAAATAAAATTTTGTTGTGGTTCATTTTGAGCTATTTTTATGTTATTTTGTTCTGTCAGTTTTTGCAGTGCAGAAAGCTTATCTTGTATTCACTACAATGATCAATTTAATTGGCTTTTGCAGTATTTAGGATGAGACTGCTAGGCCAGGATGGATTTGGCAGTATGAGGAAGGCAAGCTTCAGTGTTGATTATAACTCCTCCTCATTTTCATTGTGTTCTTTTCTCAGTACAGACACAGCTTGGTTCCCTGGCAGTGACATACAGCAAACTTCAATAACAACCTTTGTAAATGTTAAATAAAAGCAAATTGAAGGGCAGTGATTCATTAGCAAAGAATTTTGTATGAGCAAATTAACTCTTATTTCTGTTAACCCATGTTAAAGAATCACTGTCTCAAGTCTTTGGATGCAATTGAACTAGACACTACACAGATGAAGAAGGGGCTCTCTCCCCTTTAATGGGTGTTTTGGATCTAGGGTACGTGCTGTTCATTTGAAATATCTTTCTCTTTTTTTAAAAATTATACTTTGACATATAGCCAGTTTGACTAGCATCAAACAGTGATGTTAGCTTTAATTTGCAGAGCAATTGTCAAAAACTTTCTGAACTTTATATCTGTGGAGAAAATTTTCATTATATATTTTTCAGTTAGTAGTTGTGTTGCACATGTGTGTGCTACTTTCTCAGACTGACCTGTCTGGATCAAATCACTGGTCATTCCACCTCAGCAGCCTTGCCTGGCAGACAGCCAAACAGCCAATGTATTTTCAGATTTTTTTTTTTTTTGTCTAAGTGTTTTCCATTCTAGGATTTCCTTTCTAGTTTGTCTCCTCTTGCCTAACTTTCTAAAAAATTAATTTTAAATGTTTCCTTTTTTTTAAAGATTTTATTTATTTTTAGAGAGGGAAGGGAGGGAGAGAGAGAGAGAAACATCAATGTGAAGTTGCTGGGAGACATGGCCTGCAACCTAGGCGTGTGCCCCGACTGGGAATCGAACCTGCGATGCCTGGTTCGCAGCCTGCACTCAATCCACTGAGCTACACCAGCCAGGGCTTAAATGTTTCTTTAGTTAAAATTTGAATTTGCTTTTCTGTGTATGTATGTAATACTTACTTGATAATTTTTGTTCTTTCCTTTAAGAAACAGTTAAGAATAAATTTTTCAGATTTTTAAAGCTAGCAGTCTTTTTTTTTTTTTTTAGGAGGTATGACTGTATTACCTACCTTCCATTTTCTTAGTTAACTCATTTGTTTGTTCTGCCATGTATTGTGATGGGTTAATTATAAATTTGCAGTTAATGAGAGATGGTTTATTTTATGCATATCTCCACAGATTTTTTAGCATCTTCGACATATTAGATACTGTATTATACGTATATACCATAGTATACGTTACTTTTGAGACTATGTAGTCAAATAATTACAAACCAGCTAATAAATAATTTGTTCTTCATTTGTATTATTTGGACATAAAATCAAGAAATAGACTTTTCTTACTCTCATTTTATCCAGTAGCCCTCACTCCACATGGACATTTATACTTTGGATTTTGGAATATTACAATTCATAAAGGAATGGGCTTAGTCATTGATTTAGCAGATATTTAGTAAATACCATGTGCTGCCTTAGCAACCCTAGATAGGAATTCATTCACCTCTTCCTCTTCTTTCCAATAGTACTTTGTATCTCTTGAAAAAAGTGCATCGTTTACCTTTTTAAAACGTGAAATATTTTTTGACCAGCAACCTTGCTTCTGTTTCAGAACCTCAGTGAGATCCAGGGCGTTCAAATATCTTTTCTCGCCTTTAGTCTTAGGTCCTAAATATTACTTACCTGCTCGCACTTACCCACTTATTCCAAACTATTTCATGTTTGCATGCTTTTTCTCACACTATTTCCTCTAAATGAAATGCCCCCCACACCTGTCTTTTATTAATTTCACCACTTCATTTCAAAGCTTACTGGATTTCTAGCATTTGCTGGGTACTGTGTAGTTACTTGGAAATACATTGACAGGGAAATCAGCCATGACCCTGACCTCTTGTTTTTTTTTCTGTTTTTTTTTATTTATTTTTTTTTAATTTTTATTTTTATTTATTTTTTTTTATTTAAATGAATGTTCAAGTACAGTTTTCACCCCCTTACTCCCATTCAAGTCCTCCCATCCCCCCACCTCCCACTCAATCAAGCCCTCCCACCCCCCTTCCCTACCTCCCTCCCATTACCACCCTCCCCCTATCTTTTATCCATGTGTCCTTTAACTTTAATCCTATAAACCCCTCCTCCT